>VDFB02281492.1:34143770-34241937 GCA_007258455.2 Sequoia sempervirens
CCCTGATTTGAACTGGATCTGTCCCCATACCCTAAATTTCCAGCAGGCTGGGGGACATAGTCACCTGCGTACTTAAGTATGAATGAGGGTGAGAAAAACGTTCCCATTCCTGTAACCCTAATTTTCTGGTGATTGTATTTATATATAATATAAAACCCTATTCATTTACTCCCTTACCCTGATTTGAAATGCATCCCTGTCCCCATACCCCAAATTTCCAGTGGACTATAGGACATCCTCACTAGGAGATGTATGGGTACGAGGACAATGCCCTCATTCCTAATAGATGTACCCTATTCATTAATATCCTTAACCTGATTCGAAATGCCATCACTGTTCCTCTACACTTGCATTTCCAGGTGACTTTGGGTACATGTTCTCTGTAGAAATGGATTAATCTTGGCTTCCCTTTTTTTCTTTTACATTTTCAAAATCTCATCCAATGCTTATATTATTAGCTGCATCAATTGACCGTGGGTAGATGGATTATGTTTCTACCGTTTTGCTTTCTGATTCATCTTATATTCAGCTCTACCTCAGTTTGATTCATTAACAAGCCATATAAAGTAACTGTTTTAACATATGTTCCTACATTTATTCATAGTTACAACTGGTTAGGAATTCTTCTTTTGTTAGGGAAAATATGGTCTTAATTATATTTTGGGTTGATTGAATACATTTTTGGTATGAATTTGAATAATGTAGATAATCTAAGGAAATACCTCCTTGTCATGGCAGCTACTCAGGAATTTTATGGTCACCTGTGGGTTTGCCGATACTATAAGACATGACAATAAAAGCGGATTTTGTAGGAAAAGTGGAACACAAACTATACAGTGCATCAGAAAGAAAAAGGTGTGCTTCTCATGCCAACAAATATCTAAAAAAATAGCAAATCTCTCCTTATTTGGGCAGTTAAAATAAGGTAACTTACAGTTTTTACCTTTTTCTGACAGAACTCCCAGCCTACAAAAGCTTTGCCTTGGTTGCCATCACCTGGGATGGAGAAAAGTCGAAGCATTTCAAGGATCAGATAGTCTTATGGTGAGGCCATGACCGTAATACCAAAGGTCTGCTAATGGTTCCATCAGTCAGCAAAATTCTTTCCTTCCTCCTTTCATGAATTGGATGTGAGTTCTGAAATATTTTTGGGCAGAAAGCACATAACGTGTGTGCTACAATAGAGAAACTTCTATCTCCATTTCTATATTGCGATTGATTGTAATCTTTTCAATCTCTTATCAGCATATTAAATCTCAATGGGTACCAAATTTAATAATTCAAGACAACACTTGATAGCCTGCATTTTTGTTCATTCAGCCATACTGCAAGCAAGCCAATTTTATGGCGTCTCATGAGGTAGAAATGTGTAGATGAGTCTGATTGTGAAAATTCCATTACCTTGAAAGGTGAAAAATGGCAAATCATTGTGATCGAGAATGGGTATCTTGTTGAAAAGCCTGGTTTAGCCTTCAAGAATCCTATTCTCCATTTGTAATTGAGTGTTCTATATAAAAGACAAATATTTTGAGCTGTTACTTGATGGTTTGGTTAAAGGCTTCTCCTGTATTCTTGTGATGATGAATCTACATCAGTGTGATGTTTTCTATTTGTATTTTGTTACATTAGTGTGCAGAATTTGACTGCTTTTAATTTTTATTTTTATTTTGTAGATTTTATCTGTGTGATGGAGCTAGAGAGCAAATAAAAGAGTCTAAGAGTCAGTGAAATTAAGGACCAATGTTTCCAGCCGTTAAGACAATATGAGTTGTTACTTTTGTGTCTCCTCTAGTTTCCTTGAGGATCAAATCCAATACAATATAACCAGCTAATCGAATACTTCGTTCTTGAGCCACACTTTGATGCCCTTAATTTGAAAACTTTCTACCCATAGAAATCATATAGCTTCCCCAATGTGAATTAGGTTTAATAGTGAACGACTGAGCATGAGAGCTCATTGCTCAATACTAACGTCAATCAAAACTGCTAAGTGTGTGATGATAAAATAGAGGAACAGGTAGAGAAAATCTCTAATATTTCAATTGGGAAGGGCACTGCAGTTGGAGAATGTCGAATTTGCTTCATATCATATGGTGGTGAAAGAATATTTCTAATAATTATTACTTAACAATACAGTGCTGTCACTAATTATTTGGAAAATAGATTCACATGTTACACTCTTTGCAGCATATAACAATATATTTGGTGATCTAAAATAGCATAGCATTACTCAAATTCCTCCGAGCACTGCTAGGAATTCTTGCATGTTTCCTTGTCGATGTCATTATGCTTCAAAAAAGTAGGAGTTTTACACCTTTGCTCGCATTTATTGTGTCATCCTTCCTGCTCCTAAGCTTGTGGGTGGTGTCTGCCCTCTTTTGATGGCTTCAATCTTTCTTCCCTTCATAGCTGCTACTATTGGAGTTGAAGGTTTGACAGTGATAAACAATGGCACCCTCATCCAAGCATCCTTGGGTGTTTGTTCCAAAAATATTTCATGAGGCATGTCTTCTACTACACAACCTAATGTTGTGCTTCCTATTCTAGAATTCAATAATGCATTCCATTGGCTAGAATCTTTTACTTTGGTTGGATATTTTATGGGTAGAATCCCCTCGAAAGCATTCTAAAAGACTAGGTTGGCAAAGCATGGACCCCAAATGGATTCACCTTGTCACCTTGCAAAACCTAACCAACGGATTTTTTCTTTTTTCGTTTCATTGAAGCTAATTGTGAAGGGGTGATGCTTAGTTATGGCCCTTGGCTTGTTTGTCCCTCACTTCTTGTTTTCAAACCATGGACACAATATTTTGTTGTCTCAAACTATAAGTCCTCTAAAGTTCCTATCTAGGTTGAATTCATTGAGTTACCCCACCTTGCTAGAATTTCCTAAGCTAGATAGCCTCCTCTATAGGCTCACTTGTGTGTATTGAACTAGAGAGGTTCTATTATGCTTGTCCCCAATGGCGGGTTTACATCAAGGTGGACCCATCCAAGGACCTCAAGGACAGTTGTTCAATTTGGCCAAACTAGATATACACAACTTGATTATTATCTCAACCTTTCAAGCACTTGTTATTAGTGTCAATTGTTGTAACACAACCCTAGCTTCTCCACGCCCAAAGGCCACTGCTCAAGCCTCTTTTGGGACACCACCTCTTGTGAAATAAGAGGAGGGTTGGTCTACTATTGTTATCCACAAGACCAAGAATGATAGTTAAAACAAGCCTTCCCCTACACCTTCTAGCTTGGGGAATCATGTTGTGTGATATGTTTCAAAACCTCCAAACTCAAGTATGGTTATACCCTCCTCCTTTAGGGAGTGTAGTGTAGGAAAAAGTTATCCCTTTTCACACTTAATGTGGGAATGATTAACATTAAAATGGACCTAAGGTTGTCTTGATCTAGTGTTGCAATGTGTTTTACATATTCACATTAGGTTTAGGGCCCTTTTTAACTAAATAGACCTAATTTTTCCTTAATTTAGTGTTGTAAAGTGTATTTATTTACACCTTCACACTAAATTTTGGGCCCTCTTGCATTTATGACCTTCACATCATCATTAATAGGCCCTTAGGACCCTTTATTATGCATCATGAGGCTTATTTCAACCAAAATCCCGACATAGTCAATAAATACACTTAATATTCTAACCCCCTGACATTTCCTCAACCCAAAAAGCTATGGTGGGACCCATATGCCACCTTGGGCGTATGAGTCCCCCCTAGATGGGACCTATACTTGGGCATATGAGTCCTATTTGGCCCCTTTTTAGGGTTTTGAGTGGGAAATCAAGGTTTTCAATTCAAATTTTATGAATGTCAGCATTTGGGATCTAATAAATGGTAAATTAGATGGAATGCCTATATAAACAAGGTTTCAAATCATTATTTCACCTAAGCAATCATAACATCAACCTAGCAATCAAGAGTCAAACATCCTAAGACTTCACAAGAGCATTATAGAGTTTTCAAGAGCATTTCTAAGGCATTCAAGGGTGGATTTTTTCATCATTTGTTGCAACAATCAAGATCCATTATCATGTCAAAGGCTTGATGCATCATGCATTTGGTTTTGAGCTAATTTTGTGATGTATTGTTCAAGATCAATCCAAGTATTCAAAGGCATTATCTTTCTTCATGAATCATGATCAAGATCTACATCCATTGAGGCCACTTCATGCTTGTTTGCAAATCTGCAAGGTTTCAAACAAGGTTCTATTGTTTCACCTTATGTTTCATGTTCATTTCATACATTTTTCATTTCTCATTAAGGTTTGATTACCAAAATGGGGTTTGACCAAGGAAAACCCCTATCCATAACAAATTAACATTTCTCTCTCTCTCTCTTTCTCTCTCTCTCTACATGTGTGATTGCAAATCTAGGTGTTTTGGAGCTTGAAGATCCTTTGAAGACTAAATTGGAAGATTGAAGAAAGTTGTCATAGTTGTCAAGAAGTTTCCATCTTCACAGAAAGTCACCTATAGGCAAGAATTCAAGCTTTTAGACTCAGAGATCTGATAAGAGAGAAGCTACAATAGACCACTAGAGGATACTCGAGTTTCATCCAAACCCTAATATTGGGACTAAATCACCACCTTGGGCGTATGAGTCCCAATACAACACTTTTGCTAGTTTTTAGAAGATCTAGATCAGACATTGAGAGATTCCAATTCTTGCCCAAAAACCCTAAAATGAGACTAAATCGCCCAGTCTAGCGTATGAGTCCCAGTGAGCTTCAAACAACAAAATTTTAGGGTTTTGGAGCTTGTTTTGACCACATCTTTCCTCCAGGTACCTTTATGTATCTTGTTGTTTAGTTATCTAAATTCAAGTTTAATTTTCTAGGTCATTTAGTTAGATTTGCACAGTACTTTCATCTCTTTCTTTCTAACCACTTGCTTAGTGGTGAACCCCCTTTAATCCTTAATCACACCCAAGGATACCTTACAACAGATCTCTTTCCCTAACTCAATCACTAGGTTGAGATCTCTAGGGTTTCCTTGAATGAACTAGAGTGAAATAGGTCCTAAAACCCTAGTTCCATCTCCTAAAAGGTGGAACCCTATTTCCTTGTGTTCATGGAGGGATCTGGTGAGGTGAAAGTGACTCATAACTTGTTCATGTCATTAGCCATGGTTCAACCAACTACCATTATTGTCCATCCTGCTTCACCTCCTCTTTCTAGGCAAAGGACGTCTTGCAATCTACAGGGGCGAGGATGGGGAATTGTCAACTAAGTAATAACATGTACCTCTTCACTTCCAAATTGGAAGCCTTGAAGCTCAAGAAGGGATATTCCAAAATAGTTATTCCACTTTGGTTGAGTTGGATACTATGGAGATGCCTCTTGACACCCACTTATAAATTGTATTTCCTAGAATGTCAAGGGGTTGACAATCCCCCTACAAAAGTAACTAACTCAAGATTTTTGTCTGTAATTCATAGGTTTAGACATTCTCTATTTGCAAGAGGTTAAAATTTCTAGTTTTTTTGTTTTTTGTTGCTTGTGTGATATGACCTTTTAGCCATGTGTTACATAACTAGTATGAAGTGGGATGGGGTGTTGTTGTCACCCCTTTGTATCCTATTGGCTTCAATATTTAGTGTGCCAATTATGTGATCCCACTAATCGAGCTCTATGGACCCTTTTCAACATTAATAATCATTCCTTTGGGATTATTAATGTTTATGCCTCAAATGATGTTGTGGAGAAATGTTATCTTTGGAGATGGATCATTAACTCAATTCTAACCACCAATTGAATTATGTGTGGAGAGTTCAATATGATAGAGATGGCCTATGTCAAATGTGGGGCCTTACTTATGCACTCAATAGTTGGCAAAAGAGAGGCATGGCTCTACATTCATAATATATTGGGGCTTTTTTATCCCAATCTTGGTTGCTACCAAGATAATATGATGCAGTACACTTGGAGAAATTTATAGGCAAGGCTTGATAGAGTTTTTAAGAGACTATATCATGCTATGGTGTATGCTCAATCCTTCTTCTACTTTTCCAAATGTTATCCTCTTCTTGCTTAACGGTTGGTGGAAGTTATCCTTTTAGACCACTTTCTAATATAGTTTCATATTGAATGACAAGTCACTATTCCCAAGGCTATAAAGACATTTTTTCTCATCACATCAATGCTTAATCACAAGGACACCTCACCTCACATACATGTCTACAATTTAGAGTCTCGCCCCATGCACGAAAATAATTGGATTTTATTTTGGAACAATGTCATTACTCATACTGCACACTTCCTCCACATGTATGGGTGACAATTAACCCACTTCGACTATGGCTCATATGAGGCCACCATCTTCAATCTTTTCCAAGCCATCACTACTTTGGATGTGCAACTATTTGATCCCACCACTCATCTTTGTGTGGCTCAACTTCGCCATTAGAATTAGGTTGGAGATACTCATTCATCTTGCAGGAAACAAATCTAGGCTAGGCTCCATTGGCTTGAAATTAATGACCAAGTGTCAAAATATTTTTTCAAGTCTTTCATGTTTGCCATTCCTCACCTTCCATCAAGAAAATTTGTAGACATCAACTCTTGCAAGAGATTCCTGATATTCTTTAGGCTTTTGTCCAACACTATGAGTAGGTATTTGTAGATCAAGATTACAAATTAGAGCGAATGGTTGCCTTACAACAATGTCTCATTGTGGTCCCTTGTGAATTCTCCAATTCCTATTGTATTTTAGCGAACAACTTCTCACCTTAGAAGATTTGAAGGAAGTTATTTTGATGGTGGCCAATGACAAAGCTCTTGGGTTGAATGGGTTCCCTTTTAAACTTTACAAGTCCCTTTGGAATAATATTGACAATGACCTCCACAAGATTTATATTGAAGCTTTTCACTCTAAATATTTAGGCAAGCTAATTAACAAAGGAAATGTTAAATTCATATGTAAATTTGGTGATCTTGAGGAGATTTGAAATTGGAGGTCAATTATGTTGTTGAATATCTCCTACAAGATCATTTCCAAAGCTCTGGCTCTCAAGCTCTACTCCATGCTCACTCGGCTCATTCATTCAGATCAAATGGGATTCATTAAGTCCAAATTTATCTTGGATAATATTATTGTTGTTTGGGAAGGCATAAAATGAGCTCACCACTCCCATCAACTTGCCATCTTCATCAAGTTTTCCTTTTCCAAGGCCTATGATCACATTGAATGGTCATTCCTCCTTGCCATGCTTTTAGCGCTTACCTTTGGGCCTTGCTTTACTCAGTCTATGGAGATGCTATTTATAGATGCCTCTATTTTCATCATGATCATTGACCAACAATTTATTCCATTTGGGCTTCACAAGTCCATTCGCCAAGGTTGTCCTTTAGCTCAGACTCTTTATGTTCTTGTTGCTAAAGGATTTGGCTATCTCTTGGCTAATGTGGTCTCTCAGCCCCTAGTCAAGGAGATGTATCTTCCCAATTTGTCACAACAATTAGTTAATGGTCACTTTGATGATGATTTTCCTCTTATTGAGGAAGAGAATAATGCCACCAAAGCTTTCTAGAGCTTGGACATCCTTTCCTAGGCTTTTGGCTCAAGCATTTAATAGAAAAAGACTCAATTCTATTAGCAATACTTTCTCCCTTGATCTCAATGGCTTGATCAATTCAACTAAAAGTGAATTAATCATGGAGAAGGGTTCCATTTTTTTGGTATATCTTTCACTTTTCAAGCATCATCTTGCATGTTATGTCAAGATGTGGTTTGATAAAATGGAGAAAAAGCTTAATTATTGGATTACCAAACCTCTTTGCTTGGTTGGTAAGTTATACATTTTCTCTAAGGTGTTAGATGCCACACATTTCTATTACTCTTCTTTTGCAATTCCTTCCAAAGCTCTTACCTTCGCATTGAAAAACTCATAAGATATTTTCTCTAGGCTAATAATAAAGGAACACATGGTTTTCATCATGTGGCTTGGAATTTGTATTGTCTTCCTCATTACTTTAGAGGTTTAGGCTTAATTTCAATCTGTAAACAAGGCATTGCCCTATGCCCTATGTGCTAAATGGATCATCAGAGCTTTAGAAGGAAATGAATCTTGGAAAATTCTAGTAAGACATTGCATTAGTTCTAGAGTGTCAACTAGTAATCTGACCTAGAAGGGCCTTGAATTTAGTACTATTCTCACCATGTGAGATAGTGTAAAAATTTGGGGCACTTTTGTCATCAAGAGTATTTGGAAAACATGGGAAACTATCAAACCATGACTTCATTGGGTAGGCAATAAACTTTCACACTAGTCTCTTTGTTAACCAACAATCTATTTGGTGGTCTCCAATTCTGTCTTCTCAAGACCAACCATTAGCAAAAGTTCCTTGGTTGCATGCCTTGAAGTTCTTTAAGTGAGGGATTTGTTTGCTACTTAATTTTATCAATAGAGACACAAGAACTTCCTTGGCCTAAATTCAAATTAAACTTCATGCCAACTACCCAAGACTAGGATACCTTTCATTTTCTTATTGATGTTATACCTCCCTAGATTCTTCATAAAATTAGGGTTAGCCCTTTTACAACTACATGCCTCACAAAGGCTATTTGTGCCTGCTCACCATCTTCTGATGGTGGATCAACTAAATCTCTTGTGGAAACTCTATTCCTTTGTTGAGATTTGACACCACATATTCTAGTGTATTTGGTCAACAAATTTGGCACACAAATCGGCCCACTTTGTGGTGTATTCTACATCAAGGCCTCCCATTGGATGGCCAGTTAACTCGTATGGGTGTTCCCAATCCCCATTGTCCATTTTGTGGCCATATGGAGTCCTTCAAGCATCTCTTTTTCAAGCCATTTAGGTTCACCCCTTTTTCTTGGCACATGGTTTCACTTGGAGAATGATCCCATCTCTCACACAAATATACGAAAGATCAACTTAAGCAAGAAGTGAAAATTTTGACCTCTTATGTTAGGTCTATTGTGGATACATCCACTTTACCCATAGATTCGCCCCCCACTTTTGTAATTCTTGTTTTTGAAGGAATCATTGAGAAAGGAGTTATAGAAGGTGTGCAAAAATATTAATCATATGGAAAGGTGATCGAGAGATAGGTAGATCAGATGAAAGCAAAAGCTTTGGACTTCATTGAGAAAACTAAAGAAGTTTTTGACAAAGAAAATGTTCAGAGGGAAGAGGTTACCAAATAACTAAAAATAATGAGCAAGGAAGAGGCAATATGGTAGGAAAATCTAAAAGATCTCCAAGAGATGAATTAAATGACTGTTGATGTTTTGATCACTAAAATGATTTTCTCAAATATTGAGGAAAATAGATCTAACATGTGGTTTCAGAGGGTGGAATGGAAACTTGCAACAATCAATCAAATTCTGACAGAGTAGGAGAAGCTTTTAGCAACTTGTGAACAAATAAAGACAAAGAATCAAAATGACCTCCTATTACTCAATATTGATATAGTGAAAGAAGGTGGAATTTAGGATTTGGATATTCAAATTATCAAGAATAAATTTAAAGATATGAGCAATGTTGAGTTATTCAATAGATGAGTCTTTAGTGTGGAGGCGATAAAGAGATTAAGTAGCATCTTTGCCTCTCTTAGTATGCGTGATGGTCACCTACCTAATTATTGCCAAAATTTGGAGGAGATTCAAAAAAATCATGAGAACTAGAAATTGAGAATGAGCAATGTGATTGTTCCTAGGAACAATCTCCTAGCCTAGGTTGTCAAGATTTTTAGAATATTTAGAGCAAAATCTTCCCATCAAAAGCAACTTGTAGCCCATAGGACTTATAAAAGGCATCCAAGCTAATGAAAATGGAAGAAAAGGAGTTTCTCAATGACTCCAAGTATGCATGTGTTTATTATTTTTTTGTGTTAAGTCACTTATGATGTTTTAATGTTATATTTTTGTAAGTATCTCATAATTATGAAAGGTTAGAAAATAAGTGTTTTTCACATGAAAGTTGAGGAAGTGGGGGTGGTGTTGGGGTTGAATATGGTTTTCATTAACCAATTGATGATGTTGATGCTCTTAATGAAAAGCAATATAATAATCTAAATTGAGTTTTCTATATACATTTGCACATTTGACCACCAAGTATTGTAATATTTTGAAACCACCTTCTTGTAAACTTTGATTATTGTAGTGACATAGCTTATTTGACATAATGTCACATCCCTCACCAAAATTAGCCATGTTGGATGATGTAGTTAGAAAAATAATTAAAAATAAAAACAAAAGGAGAGTCTCACCAAGGTCGTGATGTAACAAGAAAGAGATGAATTTCATCTTGATTACATCTAGAGACAACTAGCATTAACTGAGTATGGTGCAGGAGAGGGGAAAGGGATGTTTGTGTCATTAATATGGCATGGTGACCCTTTACTTGGCATGGAAATGGTAGATCGCATGGGAAAAACAAAGCACAAGCAAACTTGAAACCCTAACGAACCTCTTAGTTTCTCATTCAAGTCTGGTTGGTAGGAAAAAGAATGCAAAGAAAACAATGTGGGAAAAGAAAGGAAGATAAAATGGGGAAAGGGAAGAAAAAAGATTATTTGGAGGCAATGTAGTAGAGGAGAAAATGAGAGGCAAGAATGGTGTGAGAAAAGAGAGAATGCAAGAGATAAAAGGGGGTTGACTAGATTTGGCAAGGAGAGTGGGAGAAGAATGTAGGGAATGGTGTGAGTGAGAGATGGGAAGGGAAAGGTTGTAGAATTTGCACAAAATAGATTCATGAAAAGGACCTAAAAATGTTGGAGCAAACGCAATTGCAGTGTAAAGCAAAATTCCACACACATTACCAATATCCTTCATACCTGTGATGAAAAAGAGAGCATGAGGGCATCTGAGAACTGGGTGGGATGGATTGGAGGCTCACTTGGGAGTGTGGCATGAAAATAGGGGTTTTTTAAGGGGATATGTCACACAAAGAGAAGGTGAGAAAGAGATTAAAAATGAAAATATAGAGAAAGGGAATGGGGGAGTGAAAAGAGGGGAAAATGTGGGGAGAAAAGAAGAGCATTTCATAATGAGCTTGCATCACAAGCTTGGAAATGAGTGAGCTTGAATGACTGTCTTGGTTGATATAAGCATATAGGGAGTGAGATTTTCTTGCCATTTTGACCGTTGTTGCATGGAGAAGTGATCAGGAAATTCTCTTCATCTACAACAAAAATGTCTTCAAGACTAATGGACTAGAGCTAAGTATAATTCCTTTTTCATGATTACTTTTAAAAAATAGTATTGAAACTTTGAATCTCCACTTTTTCCACCAAGGATAATTAATCAAGGTTGATTCATGCTTAAGAAAAAACCATAGATATTATATTTTATGAATGTGAAATTATTCCATCTAGTCTCTTTCTTACAAGCTTCTAAGGCTTTTGTATCAAACCTCATAAAATATAATTTTCAACAAGGAAATCCTTGATACCACAGTTCTATAAGGCGTGTATACATATAATTTTTCATTGCATGTTTATTCGAGATGGTAATAAGAAAGTCACTATCATGTCTCAAAACATATTGGATTATTATATTGTAGAATTTATAACATGTTGAAACAACTTAAAGTATATCATTCATGGTACACCAATTAGTTTGACATAGGATGAACTTGTCTTATGGGAAGTATGTTAACCTTTATTTTTGGAGAACTTGTATGATCTTTCTAACTATTAACATTACCAAATTTATTGGGTGTATCTCCATATGATGATCTAACGGATACATTGTTTCCACTATCTCGAGCATGACTTAGATATTGATCGAGCTTAAACAAGTTATAATTATTGTTGTATGCATTCTAATAGTTGGATAATTCACTAAATTTTACATAATGTATTTATCTTGAAGACAATAATTTTAAAGAGTATGACAATGGTATATTATATGAAGTTGTTTAATAATTCTAAGTACAAGGTTAGTGGATGAGTTTTAAACATGAGTTCCCTATATTTGGTATCTATTTCAAAAGACATATAATGATATGGTTAGTATCCTAGCATGTGGGTATATGCAATTATAAGAAGCATTTAGTTACAAATTTTAAGTGCAAATACTATCTAGCTAAGAACTAAGCTTTTACAAGGATAATGGGTTACACCATAGGATAAATGAAATTACAAGGTTAAGAATATTATTACTACTAATATTAAGGAATGTATATCCTTATATGAAGATATGATGAGCATAATATTGTCAATTATCTTGAGTATGACTCAAACATTGATTATTCCTTACCCAAGTTTGTAATGATGGAATATGTCTTTCAATGTTCAAAAGGACATTATGTGGCCAAGGCGAACATTTCATATTTTGTGAACTATGACTATTTTAAAGGTATTGGGTCTCACTAGATGATAAAGGATATTAAGAGATTAAGAGCATATTATTATTGGATATATATATTTGGATGTTGATCCAATGGATATGGTGTTGTCAACCATCTAGAGTCCACTTACATATCAACTTGGCTTAGAGAAAGATTATAACTATTGTGTTATGTCCTTTGAAGTTTAAATAATTATGTATAGTCTTGTTGAAGCATGACATGTCTAATGTATATTGATTTCAAAATTAATATAATCATGATGCTTGATCATATTAGTTGAATATCACTTGGATCCATATTGGGGCTTCACATGATTGTCACATTGTGAATAGATCTTGAATATTACTACCCTTACTATTAGTAAATGTATCTTAATCAAGATATTTATTCTATAGGGTTATCATCATACATGAATGTTTAAGATGTTTCTTATTAATATAATGCAGAGGTTCAATATATCAAGAACCAACACTTGTGATATATAAGATTACTAAATTGCATTGTCGGTTATCACGTTCTAATCCTAAATAAAACCTTTTGGTATAAAATTTTATTAGGGTATCAAATTTTGAATGTTATCCTTGATAGGTAATTGTAAGAGATTCTAGGATGCTTTTGTCAGATCATGAATAATAAAGGCAGTGAGGTCTAATTTGAGACCTTCAAGTCCTTAGATGGAAGTGTTATAGTTTAGGCTTATTAAATTGGGAATAGTGTTGGAATTCCCTACTTGTCATTAAGCACCATTAACTATAGGGAACCATTTAGAGGAGCCTTGTTGGAGTATAATTACATGTTGGAGTATGACATAGTAATTAATGAAACATTGGTAATGGGAACTTGTGTGTATGTGTCCCTTGAGAGACCTTGTAAGGAGAACTACGTGTGACTTTGATCCTGTTTGGAAGTGGGTGCATAGGTAGTCCTTGGGTGAAGGATGCCCCTCTAACCTCAATTCCATAGAGGGGTTTAGGGAGATAACTCTAAGGTTTGACCTTCTATCTTTAGTAGGTTTCGGTTCAAGGCTGAAATGGGTATTAGATGGTTATGACTGAGTTAAGAAAACCTGATAACTTGTGTTTAATACAAAATGTGTTTTTGAATAGTAAGTTGAGTGAAGTGAATGGAATTAACTACTTTATAGTTGGTATTTGATGTACATTTTGGGTAAAGGCTATATCATGTTGGTTCTAGGTAACTCTTATGTGTTTAAATGAAATCCAACTCCATATGAAGAGGTCTCTATGTATAAACCCATAGATTTGTTGATTTTGATATATTTATCTAGGTCACTTGATGTTATGTGAATTTTTCTCCAAGAGAAGAGAAAACTATGAAATAACCCTTTAGATGTGATGTCCCCATATTTGGGTTCTCGTGCATTGCAGTTGGCACTAACCTTCTAGGTGTGTGCCAACGTTATTAGAGGAGTTATTTGATGTTTCTAGTTAGCTCAGGTAGATTGGGAGATTCATTTGCCACTTTCAAATATGATTTTTGACTTTTGATGTGGTCTCCAAGATTCTTGGAGGGAGTGTCTATTTTAGTAAGTCACCCAGTCGGTTCTGTTTATCATTTTTCATCATCGAGATCACTCCTGCACAATTAGTTTTTGGTTTTAATGTATTTTGACCATTTTCACTAATCGAGTGTAATATCGAGCTATATTTAATTAATTTTTGAAGGTTTCCATTGTAATTAAAATATTTAATAGAGCGCCTAAGTATTATAGCTCATTGGAAAGAGAATGAAAAGATTTAAATGTTGGGATGCTTAAAAATGACTTTCAATGTTGAAAGTATTTTAGAAATAAATTAAATCACTTTTCGAGGATATAAGGCTAGTTTAATTAATAAAGTGATTTTATATTGTCTTTCCTAGAAAAAGTTATAAAAGGGGGGTTTGTGAGCTCATTTGGGTTATGCATTTTTATTCTATTTTCTCTGATTGAACCCTTTTGGTTTTGGGAGATTGAACTTAGTTTATCTTAGCCTTTGGAAGATGGAAACCCTCTCGGAGAAGATCAATTTTAGCAGTGAAGGATTCCTCCCTAGCTGGTTGTAGGAAAAATCTGTTGGAATAGTGTGCCTCAATCTCACAGGCTGAAACCTCTGAAAGAGCCAAGTCGGTGTGACATCCTTATTGTTTGGCCGACTAGCAGTTGTCTAACCTTGTGGATTGCGCAAGTTGCCGAGACCTTGTTGTTGTCTTGCCGATTAGTGCTATCACTGTGACTTGTTGTGTTCGGCGTGACCCTCTGCCGAGTGGGTTGGTCTGGCTGACAGGTTATTCTTATCGGATGTCGGGGAGACTCTGGGCGACAAGTGGTTTTGGGGAGAGACATGAAGGCTCAGTGAGAACTCTTGGTGATGGATGGTTGTCTCATCGACAACCTTACACTCGAAGTCATCGGGGTGACATGAAAGCCTTAGTAAGAACTCTTGCCGACGGTTGGTTCTCTCACCGATGGGTATGAACATCAATGTGACCTCTTGGCGAAAGCGGTAGTCTCACCGACTGTTCTGTGCTTCGGTGTGATGTCCCATCGATAGTGGTAAGTCTTGCCAACATTGCTCCATGTGTTGGATATCGGTATGATGTCTTGGCGACAAGGGGAAGTCTGAGCAACTATTTTTGAACTCGGTGTAACCTCTTGCCGAAGGTGATGACTCTTGGCAATATCGACGGTTGGGCTTTGTGGCATCAGGGAGACACGGCTAGTGTCTCACCGACATGTGAACAAAGTTTGAATACTTTGACCGATTGAAAGACTATCCTACATGGTGTGTCTTCGACCAATCAGGGAGCAGAATGGGAACCGCTAGTAGTTGAACTGTTATGGCCGTTTCTGTGAGGAAGTTCAACAGACCAGGGATGACATGGATATACTCGGAGATCGATGATGATGTTCGGTTGGAACGATCAGTGGGATGAACAGTTCAGTGAATAGTTGAGTAATCAGTGTGAATTCATTTTAGAGAGCATTGTAACTGGAATGTTTCCTGTACAAGGTTGATCAAGGATTATGTTGTTGTAAATTGACATTAGAGAGTGAAGCCCATACTCTGTATGTAATTTCATTACTGTAATACAAAGGGGTTTTTCTTGGTGTGGTGGGTTTTTCTCCTGTAAGGGTTTTCCCACGTAAATCTGGTGTTCATCTGTGTATGTTATATTCTCTGTTTCTGTTATTTCTTAGAAGTGTATCTTAATTTGACTGTAATTGAAAATTTAAAAGCACCTATACATTCTTCCCTAAGGTTTTGATGTTAGGAGAGTTAGTTCTGCGCCTTAGCTTTCCTTACAAAATCATTTAGGTTTCTTGCTTGGATTCAAACAATTGGAGTTTTGAGGAAATTTGTGGTCTTTTGAAAAGACAAATTTTAGGTTTGTGGTTATATTTGAATATTTTCTTGGTTTACCAAAAAGATATTGGACACCATTTCATGTTCTTCTTATTGGGCGACTTATTACTTGTTCATTAAATGATTTGATATATTATGGAAGACTATCATTTTTATTGTTGCTATTAATATTTTTTTGATCATGGGATTTCAGAGCTCCATTCCTAGATGTATTAGGCACATTTAGAGCCACTCATGTGGTAACATTTACTTTGTTGTTGTTGTTGTTGAAGTTGGGCACTACTATATATATATATATATATATATAAAGAGAATATTTGCATATCTCCTCTTGTGGGAACTTGTCATAGCTGTTTACTTGAACATGAGCAGATCTAGAAAGGGTTTCTGAGGTTTATTGATGTTGCTATGTAATGTTTAAAGAGATGCAACTTCATTTGTAGATTGTATATGTTTTCTTGAGCATTATTATTTATCATAGCGGTCTGGCATTTGCTAGAAATGTTAGCTACTTTATGGGCGATCCCACAATAATGGGTTATACTTTTTGGTCGAACTTGACATTGAAATCAACATTTTTCACCAAATCTTCATTTTCTCACACCTATAGTAGCTAAACCATTAAGAATTTGAAAATGAAGCAAACTAGTGATTTGTGAGATTTTGTGTGTAGATTCTAATTATATTTAAAAAATTAAAAATTAAAAAAAATTGTGTATCCTTTTATGTAATTTTTAATAACTTATTTTTTCTACTAAACAATATTTTTTAGAAGCGATGTTTACTATGTAACAATTTATTTTTTATAGAAAGGATACAATTCTAATTTTTAAAATACAAATTTGTCACACCAATATCTAGGCTTGGATATTTTTTCATAATTTTTTGTTGCATTTTTTTTTAATTAATTTTCTAAGTCAGAGTAATTATAATTTGGACAAAGGTGTATTGTGTATGACATAATTTTTTTTGTATGCATTTGAATTAACTTATTCTTTTTTTGTTGGAATAAGGACACCAATACCTAAAGGACATGTATTTTTAAGATTTTTTTTTCTCTATTTTCATATATTTTTGTATGTGTGAAACAAAGACCTTGATGTTCATTAAAAAACCTACATTCACAAGAAATAACAAATAAATATAATGATCAAATTAAATATATTTAAAATTATACTTTTTGGGAAGCTTATAATAAGGGCTACATACTTACAAAACATAAATTTTAAATGAATTCATTTGATCCCCCAAAAGGTAAATCAAAAGTGGTTTTTTATTAGTATTTTGATAGGTGTAGAAGAGACTCCATTATAGGTATGGTTTAAAACTAGTGATGCTCTATCCAAGGGGGTTTGATCAAACCCTCTTTAAATAAAATCCTTTAAATGGAACCTTTCTAGGCTTAATTCATTATATTTTCTAAAAGTATGTGATTTCAAACAAAAAATAGGATGTCACAAAAAGTGTAACCCATTATTGTGATAACACCCTTATATTTATGTTCTTATCTGTAATTAATATTATTATTCTCAATTTGTGCTAATGGTTATTTAGTTTATATGCATTTCTCTTTGATTTTTGAGCAATATTTGCATCACAAAAATATCACTATTCACTTGTAAATCTAAAACCATTCACAAAATTGAAGAGCACAATGATATACTGAGGGGAGGGCAGCGGGGGGTGAATCAGTATATCAACAAAATTTTACCCTCTCAACTTTTATTAACTTTAAACTCCACACAATATCAACCATGCAAGAATATAACAATATGAACAAGTTGGCACCAATATTTTACGTGGAAACCCTTATGGGAGAAAACCATGGTACAAATAATGTACTTTATGAATTATATAAGTATTACAATGAATGTAGGCACCAACCTACTTGAATCACCAACTCTCACACTTTAATAGGCACCAACCCATGAGGAGCACCAACCCTTTAATCTGATTTAGTAGGCACCAACCTACAATGAGCACCAACTCCTAAAGTTCGTAGGCACCAACCCCCACTTGCCAAGCACCAACTTAGCAAAAATAATAACTTCAAGAATAATGTTCCACTTTCAATGTTGCTTCTTCAATGGATGATGGACAATTAAATCTCTTGTTTGATACCACTCTTCCTCTCCTTTTCACATTAATGATTTACTTCATGATGATATCATTTAATTACTTTACCAAATTTGCATTATACTCTTTTTCTCAAATCTTCATTTATTCTCATTCACCAATCAACTCTCAAATAATGCAATGTATGCTCCAAATTTTACCTTATGAATGTTACAAATTCTGCTCCAATAATGTGCTTAAAAGCTGCTTCAAGACTACTACATTGTCATGCCTTCCTTTTACACTTGTCAATTTTCCCCACATCTGAATATATATCTGCAATAATATCCTTTAAGATCTGCTCATAAACTTCAATAATATATGCTCATAAGTTTGCACCAATCTTCATAAATATTTGCTCATAAGTGCCTACACAAAAGTGAGAAAGATCTTTGTTAAATTCTTGTGACTTTTCACAAATACATCTTAAAATCTGAGTGTCTTCATACTCCTAGGTTGCTAGTGTATTTATGATATCACTTGTTCAACCCTTCACACCACACACTTCACTACTTGAATGATCCGCCTTTATATCTACAATGTTTCTATGAAAGGATGCAACTCTTTGGAATGGATACAACCATTTGAATAGTTGAACTTGTTTATTTCTACTCTTACTCATTGAATTGCTGCTCCATTATTCCATGTTTCATCTTCTCATAATTTATTCATATCTTTTATATCTCCACATTCTATTCCACACTCTTCTCTACATACACCCTGTTGTTTTGATTTTACACAACCATACTCACTCTCTTTTATTCTCACACACTCTCACATATTCACAATCATTTTCTCACATCTCAAAACTCATAAATATATTTCATTGTGTTGCTTCTTCCTCTTCCTTTCCTTATACTTAGAAAAATATTTCATTCAATTCATATCTTTAAATGAAATCCCATCTTCTTATTTTTATGTCTTCAAATGAGGGTAAAGGACATACCCTTTTGCAAAGATCACCAGTTTTTTTGAATAGATACATCTCTTCAAAAGAAATTCCTGCTCTCTAAGAAAATCACGTACTTTTGTAAATAATAATTGCTGCCTTAACAAATGACTTTGTCTTCTAGCAATTTGTCTCATATGGTTTTGTCTTATTCACTTTGTCTTTTAGTGATTCTGTCTTTATCTACTTTTGTCTTTTTTCTAATTTTGTCTTTATGTGACTTTTTATCTTTTTATTAAAAATATGAATCGTTGTTTTTCACTTTTAATTGATGCCTTCTATCATGTTCACTTAATCACTACTTTAACTTTGATTTGTTTTGTTGTTTACTACCCAACTTTAATTGCTACTATCTTAGAATGATTGTTGTTTCATGTTTGAGACTTCACCTTCAGATTTGCATCCTAATTTTGTTCATGTTTGAATCTACTTATTCATTCTTTACAAATCTGCTCATAAGTTCTTCAAACGTTTGCTCATAAACTCTTCCATATGTCTTCTTGAAGATTTGTCATACATCTCTACATTTGTTGCTATCAACCTGCTACACATGGATAATAATCTTGCCAATAATCCTATCTATTTCTTTTTACATCAATGACAATATTTGTCCTCTCATATTTGAAATCAATGACAACATTTCCAACAATCTCCCCCTTTGTCATTGATGGCAACATATCTTTTGTCAACTCTTCTAACTCTCCCCCATTCTAATTCTCTCCCCCTTTGACATCAATTCCAAAGGGATGTTCATCAACCTTATGTCTTTTAAAGAATTTGATTGTATTCTCACATCAATTGCACAAAAATGGACTTCTCCCCCTGTCAAAGATCCTCTAATGCTCCCCCTTGATCTAATGCTTCTTTTTCTTGGGTGACTTGATTCTTTGTATTCTGATTTTGTTGGGAACAATCTTTCTCTATGATTTTTTAAAAAAAATTGTCTTCTCTTTTCATTTTTCTCAAGTTAGGAACTCATTGATCTCATCACTATCTCATGCATGTTCAATTCTTCCTTCTATGCTCTTGGCTGCTAGATTAAGATTATCAAATCATATATTCATGAGAGTCTTCTAATCTCAAGGATTTCTGATTGTCCTTATGTTCTTTTGATATCTTCTTGCATACAAAAGATAACTCCTTATTCAAGGTCTTCAATCTATTGTAGTCTTTCATCATGTATATATCAATCCCTTATTTTTGTTGTTGATATATTGTGCAAGTGACTTCTATTTTTAGGCTTTTCATTTGAAGGTCCTTTCCCTTGACATCAATGCAATCATTTCCTCCTTGTTTCAACTTTCCATCTCATCATTATGTCTTTGTTGTAATCCTTCTACCTTGATATTCTTGATGGAAGAATTTTGATCATATATCCATGTATTCTAAGGTATCAATGGTAACTCCATTAATATGAAGTTGAAAAAAAATACAATTATCCAAATTTTCACTATCGATTTGCTTTTTCCAACACATGCTTGCAAAATGTGAATATACAAGCATACCCTTTTTTTTTCACATCTTCTTATTTTTCTTTTCATGGGGTTAATGGATACAATCATACTTAACTCCCCTTGAAATTTCGCTTCTCCTTACAAACTAGAGGATGTCACTTGTGCATGAAGTGCATAGTGCATACTGCTAAATTCATCCTCTTTACTCTTCTTATAGTCTAGGCCTGGTTTCTTTCTCGACACTAAAGTAGGTCTCCCTTTTGTTTGATCATGGTGTTCTTTATCTTGTACTCTATAAGAGGTTTCACTGACCCATATCTGCAATGTAGTGCTATGTGTCCATGGATCTTGCATTTGCAGCATATAACATCTTGAGGATAATATGAATGATAGTTTCAAATTGTCCACCTATGATGATATCTGTTTTTGTTCCATTCTCCACAATGTTTTATTTGTATTTTACACTTATTTTCCTTATGACCAAAATTCTTGCACTTGTAGCAATAGCCATTGAACGGATAATGATGTCTAATTATATGCACTTGCTTTGGTGGAGGCTTTTTGAATGTGGCATTTTTCACTTTTGGAGGTGTGCCTTTATTTATGAAGTCCTTTGGTTTATCAGCATGTTCATTATGATTTTATTCACTTGATTTCTTTTGAGGCTATTCAGCCTTTGAATTTGACACTTCTTTGGTAGCCTCTTTGTTTTCTTCAACCCCAATTCCACACTTGATGGAAGATGATCTTTGAGAGTTGATTATCTTTTCCAACATCTCACTACTCCTTTCACACTTAGTGCACTGATTAAATTTGTCATTTGATTTCTCTAATACATTCTTTATGGATATGATCTCAAGTTCTAGCTTATCGCATTCAATAATCTTTTCTTTTAGTTGTTTCTTTACCTCTTCCTCAATTTTTTTGGCCTCTTTGATTTCCATTTTTAAGTCCATAATCACTTTTTTTTATTTTTCTTTTGTTTCCTTGTCCTCTTGACATTGTGATTTTAGCCTTGAATTCTTCTGCTTGAGTTTATCAATCTTACAATAGGCATACTCAAGTTCCTCCTCAAGATATACTTCTTTATCTCTTTCATCATAGTCTTCTTCATATGCATCAAATCTTTCTTTGGGGTTTTTGTCAAAATGAACTTTCTTTGCATCCAATTTATTGCTCAAGTTATTACTTGAATCATCTTTTTCCAAGTTCACCACTTCAATGTTCTCTTCTCCTATTGTTTTCTCCTTTATTTCACGTAAAGGTCATCTTCATTTATCACTTCATCATTTTTTGTTTCCATGAGTATTCCAAGTGCCACTTCATCACAGTTGCTGGCATCTATGATATCAATACAATCATCACTACATATAGAATGGGTTTCTCTTTCAAAGAAAACATTTTCCATTACTTTGTCGCTTGTACTAGGTGTTTTGTTACCAATATTCTTCTTAGAATTCTTTCTTCCCTTATTTCATTTTCTTTTTCCCATGTGTGCTCACACGATCTACCTTCAAGCAGTTAGGATTTATAGAAGGAACCCGCTTTGATACCAATTGAAGAGCACAAAGATATACTGAGGGGGGGAAAGGGGTGAATCAATATATCAACAAACTTTTACCCTCTCCACTTTTAGCAACTTTAAACTCCACACAATATCAACCATGCAAGAATATAACAATATGAACAAGTTGACACCAATATTTTACATGGAAACCCTTATGGGAGAAAACCATGGTACAAATAATGTACTTTATGAATTATATAAGTATTACAATGAATGTAGGCACCAACCTACTTGAATCACCAACTCTCATGCTTTAGTAGGCACCAACCCACAAGGAGCACCAACCTCTTAATCTGATTTAGTAGGCACCAACCTACAAGGAGCACCAACTCCTAAAGTTTGTAGGCACCAACCCCCACTTGCCAAGCACCAACTTAGCAAAAATAATAACTTCAAGAATAATGTTCCACCTTCAATGTTGCTTCTTCAACTAATGATGGACAGTTAAATCTCTTGTTTGATACCACTCTTCCTCTCCTTTTCACATTAATGATTTACTTCATGATGATATCATTTAATTACTTTACCAAATCTGCATTATACTCTTTTTATCAAATCTTCATTTATTCTCATTCACCAATCAGCTCTCCAATAATGCAATGTATGCTCTAAATTTTTCCTTATGAATGTTACAAATTCAGCTCCAATAATGTGCTTAAAAGCTGCTTCAAGGCTATTACATTGCCATGCCTTCCTTTTACACTTGTCAATTTTCCCCACATCTGAATATAGATCTGCAATAATATCCTTTAAGATTTGCTCATAAACTTCAATAATAAATGTGCATAAGTCTGCACCAATCTTCATAAATATCTGCTCATAGGTGCCTACACAAAAAGTGAGAAAGATCTTCGCTAAATTCTTGTGACTTTTCACAAATCCATCTTAAAATCTAAGTGTCTTCATACTCCTAGGCTTCTGGTGTATTTATGATATCACTTATTCAACCCTTCACATCACACACTTCACTACTTGAATGATCTACCTTAATATCTGCAATGTTTCTATGAAAGGATGCAACTCTTTGGAATGGATACAACCATTTGAATAGTCATTTATTTCACTAACAAATCCACCTTGACTCAATCTCTTAATCTGTTGTGTATATGAACTTGTTTATTTCCACTCTTACTCATTGAATTGCTGCTCCACTATTCCATGTTTCATCTTCTCATAATTTATTCATATATTTTATATCTCCGCATTCCATTCTACACTCTTCTCTACACACCCTATTGTTATGATTTTACACAACCATATTCAATCTCTTTTATTCTTACACACTCTCACATATTCACAATCATTTTCTCACATCTCAAAACTCAGAAATATATGTCATTATGTTTCGTCTTCCTCTTCCTTTCCTTATACTTAGAAAAATATTTCATTCAATTCATGTCTTTAAATGAAATCCTATCTTATTTTTATGTCTTCAAATGAGGGTAAAGGACATACCCTTTTGCAAAGATCACCAGTTTTTTGGATAGATACATCTCTTCAAAAGAAATTGCTGCTCTCTAAGAAAATCACGTACTTTTGCAAATAACAATTGCTGCCTTAACAAATGACTTTGCCTTCTAGCAATTTGTCTCATATAGTTTTGTCTTATTCACTTTGTCTTTTAGTGATTTTGTCTTTATCTACTTTTGTCTTTTTCTGATTTTGCCTTTATAAGACTTTTTGTCTTTTTATTAAAAATATGAATTGTTGTTTTTCACTTTTAATTGCTGCCTTCTATCAACACTTAATCACTACTTTAACTTTTATTTGTTTCGTTGTTTATTACCCAACTTTAATTGCTGTTATCTTAGAATGATTGTTGTTTCATGTTTGATACTTCACCTTCAAATTTTCATCCAAATTTTGTTCATGTCTGAATCTACTTATTCATTCTTTACAAATCTGCTCATAAGTTCTTCAAACGTCTGCTCATAAACTCTTCCATATGTCTTCTTGAAGATTTGTCATACATCTCTAAATCTATTGTTATCAACCTGCTACACATGGATAATAGTCTTGCCAATAATCCTATCTATTTCTTTTTACATCAATGACAACATTTGTCCTCTCATATTTGACATCAATGACAATATTTCCAACAAAAATCACCATCAAACAAATTGTATGCTAAAATTACATAGTGAAAAAAGTGAGAAAATTGGGCATAAACTATAGGGTATTTTATAGTAGTATCAAAGCCAAAGTTCCTGCTAGCCTATTGGGTAATTCTGAATTTTGAGTTTTATTTGTCAATCATGCTCCAAAGGGTGACAAAGAGTCGGGAAATAAACTATATATTGCAGGAGATAAACTTGGACACTTGTATCTATCAAAAGGTGTTCTTCTCAACTCATTGAAGGAAGTAGAGAATTGTTTGCAAATGGTGGATCAATCACCTTCCCCGTTAGTTCAAATAGCTATGACTCCAACAGTGACTTCCTTGGGTGAGCACAAGTTGTTAAGAGACAAAGATAAGGAGGTAAGACTCACTTTTACTCATTGCCTAAGTGAAATTATAAGGATTACAACTCATGAAGTTCCTTATAATGATGAAAAAATGAGGGAGATATTGCAATTGATCATTGATAGCTTTTATGGGTTAGGTGATATCAGAAGTCCTTCTTTCGATAAGAGGGTTAAGGTTTTAGAATCGATGGAAAAGGTTAGATCATGTGTTATCATGATTGATGATGATTGTGATGATCTTATTCTTCAAATGTTGCATCATTTCCTAGACTCTATCAATGAGGATCATGACAAATTTATTCTTGATTATATGAGAATCATTATGGCTTTGATTATTAATAAAAGTGATTTTACTTTCTAGCCTATCTTATCTTTGTTATTAGTTGTTCTAAAGAAAGAATAGGTTACTTGTACAACTGCTTATAACTTGGTATACAGTGTTTTCAAACAATGTGAGGGGAAGCTAAAACCTTACTTTTTTAATGAAGAGCAGGTGGAAGAGGAGGGGTTCAAATCGGAAGTGGTTGATGACAAGAATTCCTTACCTCATGATGGATATTTGACAGAACCCCAAGATGACTCCTTAGAAGTGCATGCATCTATACATGTTGAGGATGTGTGCAATGAGATTGACAAAATGACAACCTTTAATACACACTTAGAGTTGCCCTATGATATTGATAACACTAATGCATATGATGGTCATGTTGATAGCATATATGATGATGTTATCCAATCAGCTAATGATGATGATTCTACATCTTATCCTAATGATGATGCTTATGATGATACAGGGGTGTTAGCACCTAATCATGATGAAGAATTGGTGTTGAATAAATATCTTTTTAATGTTGTTCTAACTTCTTGAAAGTTATGCATGAAGGATGACAAAGAGGAAGCTGATTTTGGGAAGCATGGTTGTGAATATAGATCAAAAAAATTGTATGAAGATGATAGGCCCCATGGGTTCCATCCTTTGGAAAGGAAGTTAAAGGTAATGAAGACATGATTAGTGTAGCCCTATCCCATTTTGATAATACTCATAAGTTGATGGCATATTATTGTTGGAGGAATCTAGGGAAACACAAGAACTTTGAAGGTGAACTACCTCTTGCAGACTTACAAGTGCTCAAAGAAGCCTTCAGGGTAATGAAATCAAATTATTTACACCTACTTTCAGATAGAGATCATCTTCTCATGCTTGATGAGATATATTTTGATGCACTAAGAGGGAAAGAAGAGGAAGTTGATAAGCTTACCTAGGAGCTTAAGGCTACCATAGATTCCTTAAAGAGAACTCAAATGGCCCTTCAAGAATCATAAATTCAGGTTGATGAGATTTGTTTGGAGTTGAGCTTGGCACATTCTTCATCAACTACAATAGAAACTCAGACATCTATGGCAGCCACATCCAACAGACAACAACCCTATATGAAGAGTGCGAAGACTAGACAAAGAGATGAATTTGAGGGACCCTATTATGAAGTATTAAGGATGGAAGGGACATGCACACATGGATATAACTTGCATCCATGAGGTAGAAATTATGACAAATGATATACATGATTTTAGAGGAACACATCCACTAGATCAACACTTGATATCGAGCATAAAACAATGAAGAAATAAATGTTTGGGGACCTTGAATAAACTACACAAAGACATGAGGTAGGGTATGATTTTATGTTTTGCAACAACAATTTTTTACCTTACATAATCATGAGATGACAACTATAATGCATGAGGATGATAGTGATACTCGATATTTGAAGGAAGATCCTCTTACAATGGTCAAGCACGAGGAGCACTCAGATTTGCATGGACATGAGGAGAGGTATGATTTAGAAATTTATGTTTGCACACATAGTTTTCATCATGGGGATCATGAGTCACCTCCTTTGGAGAGACCATTGAAGGCTTAGGTCATGATTATGGATGAGATAGTTGAGTACACACCTTGTTGACTAGCCAATAGTGATATACATGCATGTGTTGATGGAGACATTTGTGATTCAAATCTGGTTGGGCATTTAGCCATCCTTGAGGAGCTCAAGGAGTCTATTTGTGTTGAATATTCCTTGGTGGAGTATGAGAGTTCCCTAATTTTAGAACTGGTGACACATGTCTTGGAGACATTTAATGGTGATCTATATGCACTTGGAGGCATGGAGTTTCAACTGGTCTATGATCCAAGGTATGAAGATGATGTTGTAGAGATACTTGATTTTGAGTGGCATATGTTTTATTTTTAGATGGACTAAGATCTATCGTACAAAGATGAGCATGAGGGTAGAAGTATTTCAGCTCTAACCCATTGGTTTTTAACTCATACATTGTTGATTAACGGTTGTCCTACCTTGTTGGAAAGGGATTTTTCAGGCTATACCTTGAGGACAATAGTTGTTTGGATGGATTGGAGAGGTTGTGATCAATCCTTTAGTGTTGGAGGTTGGCATGATGTTGAGATCCTATCATCATATGACATTAGAAGCACCTTCTACACCATCATAGGTATGATTTTCAATTTGTTAGGTGTTCTAATTTATATTAGCAGCCTAGTAGGGGTTGGTATGCTTTTCTATGCACCTATGATGGGAATATTTTGCATCTATATAAGATCATTTAGAGTGGGATGGATAGTTGATGATAGTGACACTATGAAAGTTGTCCATCTCTTCATTTTCAGTGGGTGTGATGGTGTGATGATTTGGGATCCAAGGATTGGTATAATTGGTACACTACTCTACAAGGATCACGATGAGTTACTTCACAAGTTTGGGTGTGGTAATGATTATATCAAAGTGGCATAACGAAAATCAATAGGTATTGGGAATGGTGGACTTCCAATTTGGCTATAGGATTTGGGAATTTATATGACTGGTAGATTGTTTCACATTATAATAGTGATTGACAAAGTTGTTAGGCTTAGTCATATCAAGTTGACACAACAAAGATATGGTGGAGCATCCTACAAGTTCATTTGGGATCCTGGTATTTGGTCATGGTATTCAGGTACAAAATTATTGGGGAAAGCAATCTCTGAGAAGGGAGGACTATGATGTCCCCATTTTTGGGTTCTCGTGCATTGTAGTTAGACTGACCTTCTAGGTGTGTGTCAACATTATTAGAGGAGTTATTTAATGTTTACAGTGAGATCAAGTGGACTAGGAGATTCAATTGCCACTTTTAGATATAATTTTCAGCTTCTAGTGTGATCTCCAAGATTCTTGGAGGGAGCATCTATTTTTAGTAAGTCACCTATTCAAGTCTGTTTATCATATCTTATCATCAAGATCACTCCCATGCAGTCGAATCTTGGTTCTGATGTATTTTGGCCATTTTTCGCTAATCAGGTATAATATTGAGCTATATTTAATTAATTTTCCTAAGGTTGCCATTTTAATTAAAATATTTAAAAGGGCGCCTTGATATTATAACTCATTGGAAAGAGAACAAAAAGATTTAAATGTTGGGACACTTAAAAATGACTTTTAGTGCCAAAAATATTTAAAAAATAAATAAATCACCTTTCGAGGATATAAGGCTATTTCAATTAATAAAGTGATTTTATATTGTGTTTCTCGAAAAAAAGTTATTAAAAGGGGCTTTGTGAGCTCATTTGGGATTATGTATTTTTATACTATTTTATTTGATTGAACCCTTGTGGTTTTGGGAGATCAAAGTTGGTTCATCTCAACCTTTGGAGGATGGAAACCCTCTCAGAAAAGATCGACTTCAATGTTGAAAGATTCCTCCCTAGCTGGTTGCAACAGAAATCATTCAGATTCCTTGCTTGGAACAGTTTTGAGGAAATTTGTGAAGTCTTTTGAAAAGATAAATTTTAGGTTTGTGGTTATATTTTAATATTTTACTAGTTTTTTAGAAAGATATTGGATGTCATTTCACATTCTTCTTGTTGGGCGATTTATTACTCATTCATTAAATGATTTGATATATCTTCTGGAAGACTATTGTTTTTACTGTTGCTATTAGTAATTTTTTGATCGCGAGGTTTCATAACTCTATTCATGGATGTATTGGGCACACTTAAAGCCACTTGCGGGGTAACATTTACTTTGTTGTCATTGTTGTGGAAGTTAGGTGTTACCATATATCCATTTGAAGTGAATATTTGCATATCTCCTCCTGTGGGAACTTTTCTTGGCTGTATAGTTGAACATGAGCAGATTTGGAAGGGATTTTTGAGGTTTATTGATGTTGTTGTGTAATGATTAAATAGTTGCAACTTCATTTGAAAATTGTATATTTTTTTCCTAAGCATTATTATTTATCATAATAGTCTAGTATTTGCAAGAAAGGCTAGTTCCTTTATATTTTTGTTCTTGTCTACAATTAATATTATTATTCTCAATTTGTGGGCCAATGGTTATTCAATTTATATACATTTCTCTATAATTTTTTAGCAATATTTGCATCACAAAGATATACTATTCACTTGTAAATATAGAACCATTCACAAAATCACATTCAAGCAAATTGTATGACAAAATTACACAATGGAAAAAGTGAGAAAATAGGGCATAATCTATAGGGGATTTTACCTTAAAATTAAAAGGAAGATAAAAAAAAGGATATTGTGATCCTTTGGTTAAAAAAGAGATTAATAAAGAACATGCATAAAAACTCTTTTTCAAAAAGGGAGAAATAATTATATTTATTAAATAATATCTAAAGGCATCCTTTGTGAAAGGGTGTGATGGTTTGGAAACCACCCCTTAAGGCTTATATAAAGAATTTATGTGAAACTTGGAAATGTATGGAGAACATTCAAGGGGAATATTGAAGGAAGAAAAAAGTGGTTTGGTGAGCTATGGGTATTGGAGAAGAGGACTCATAGAGTGTGTCCAACTCAGGGTACAAAGTACACTTGAGATTGTCCTAGTTAGGGCTATTATGCATGTTGAGTAGTTATTATGAGGCATGTGGTATACATGTTGAACAATTAATCTAGAGCATGTTGTATACATGTTGAGTAATTACTCTGGAGCATGTTGTATACGTGTTGAGCAATTACTCTAGAGCATGGTGTGCACTTATGTTGAGCATTGTTCTTGTTGGAATCAAGGAACACTGAGAGGGGGGGTGACATAGTGTTCATAAGAAAAATAACCACAACGCCATAACACAAGGATTTTTATGTGGAAACCTTGTTAGGGGAAAAACCATGGTCGAGGTCAATCCACAAGATTATCTGAGTATACTCAAAATGAAAGTTTACAAAATGGAAATGCACTTGCATTCAGGTACACTGCCTAGAGCTCACTACTCAAAAATAGAAAGGCACATTGCCTTACAAAATATTTTGATTACATCCAAAGATTTGAACTGATAAAGTAGCATCTACAAATGCCTGATTACAGTTCTGGTTAGGCTCATCAATCGATTTCTTAACCTTTTGTCTGATTTTGCTCTTCTCCTCTGTTCTGCTCTAACTCACATCACAAAATCCTTATTGCACAAGTGAAACTATGCATAATCACTCTACAAACCTTCTGACATTCATAAAACACATAAACATACATCAAACATACACCAAAATGATGTAATCAATCGCTTATATATATCCGCTACTAAGGATTTAATCGCTACAAGTCAGCTTCAACAAAATAGAGAAATATTTTCAAACTGTCGGCTCAAATCATAATTAATTTTCAATGCGCATCCACCAAAGTCGGCCAAAACATAGTGAGGACGCAAAACAAAATGCTCGAACACAAAAACATTTAAACAATTACTCCTCGAATATCTGCAACGGCTATATTCACTTAGTCAGCCTTCTTGCATTGATGAACATGAAATTAAACAATCAGATCTTCTAACTTGCACACAAATCGATACGAGGCATTGAGATTCATAGATAACATAGATCATATACCAAAAAACCTTCCCTGAGATCCACAACTCAAAAAGATAACATAAAATTTTCATATTAATCAATGAACATAAATCTACCAGATACTCTGTTCTAGCTTGACTATCTTCAAATTGTCTGCCGGTATGATCAAATGATGACGTGCGGATCAAATAAATGACAAGGGTTTCCATCAATGACAACACCAGAAAACATTTACAGTGTCTCTTGCCAACAATCTCCCCCTTTGGCATTGATGACAACACTTAGTGAAAAATGACTAAGTGTCGGATCAATACCAACATGAATTACACTGCCAACTTCAAAATTTCAAAAACACAGTTCAAAAATACAACTCCCCCTAAGATGAATATACATTTTTCATTTTTCTACTCTCCCCCTTTGACATCAATGGCAAAGATGGGGAATCCACATACCAAAAATCAAACAAAATTGCTACATATGTACAAACTTGTTTCTACAACTTACACAAACTTGAAAATATCTACAAAATTGATCTTCAACAGGTTCAAACTTGTGTCCCAACCCTTCTTGAGATCCTCCAAGATAGTAATGTGACCAAAAAATAGATAAGATTTCATCTCTGCAAACTCAAGGTTCACTGGATCACTAACCGCCAAAGCTTCTTGTGCTTCCATCAATGCACTCAACATTGTTTTCATCTTTGAACAAATTAGGCCTCTAAGCTTGCATGCTCCTCCCACAATTTTGTCATTATCATGCTTCAAACTCTTTATCTTGTCAAGTTGGGATATAACCTGACCTTCTTTCTTTCCAACAAAAATAGTTAAAGGATCAAAGGCATTAGAAATAATAGCTAACTGTTTTCATGATCCTTAATCTTTTTCTCATTGTCCTCAATAAATTTAGACAAAGACAAACATGACTTATAGATCTTTCCTCCTTCAGATAGATCACTTTGAACATTCTTCACACAGGTGGCTAATAATGATTTGTCATTAGCAATCATGCAATTTAGCCTATTGAACCTTTTATCATCGAATTCGTTATGTACCTTGACCATAGCTAACTTCTCAAGGGACTCAAAATGAGTACTTACATAATTAATAAACTTCTTCAATTCATCAGAGGGAGAACTAGATGGATCCTTAATGTGAGTAGGCATGATTCTCTCCAGAATACCAAATGCAAGACTCAATAGCTCACTATCCTCAATGTGATACTTCAACAATTCTTCCCTAGCTTTTTCCTACACAAATGATGCAACTTCCAATTTCAGAATCAGATACAAAGTAGACAAATTAATAGGACCTTCTCCCAATTCAAGGTCAAAATCTTCCCGTTGCACTTCCAGAAACTTCTTCACTACCTCTGTAGTGTCTCTTGCTTCCACAGGGACTTCCTTTGCTTCAACCTTCTTTTCTTCAATCATTGTTTCTTCAGCTACAGATTCTTGATTATCTTTTGGAATCTCAACTTCTTCAACTGACATCTCCTTTTCTTCAATCGACACAACTTCAAGAGCTTCAGTCTCCATAGGTACTTCTGTATCATGCACACCAAGAGGAATCTGAGTGTCCTCAATTGTATCTTCCTTTACCTCTTCATCTACTAGACTAGATGAAATATCTTCAACATGCACTTCTTCAAAGACAACATTGATTTTGTTCTTTAACAAAACTTCCTTTAGAATTCTTTCATTTTCTTTTGTTGCCTCTTTAGTTTGAACAATCATAATCTTGTTTACTCTTGTTTTCTCTTGAAATCCCTCTTAGCTTCATTCAAGATTGACTTCATTTCCTCAATAGACATCATCGGACATAAATTTGCAAGAATCCGCTCTCTCATTTGCTCTTCTTTAGTTCTTGCACTTACTCTCCTCATTTCCAAAATTTCATACAGTTCCTTAGGCAACTGAGATATGATCTCAACGAGAGCCATATTGAAATTGTTCAAATACTTTATTGTAGCCTCCTCAAGAACTCTTTGACCAACACTATCAAAGGTATCATACCATTCACTTAATAGCTTAAAATTTCCATCTTTAATTATGCCTCTCTCAACTTCCTTTATAGACATACCTAGTTTGTCAGTTTTCACCTTCTTCTTTGCTTTCTCTTCTTCACCGGAGGGCTTGTCCTTAGTGACTTTTGTTCCCTGGGTGCCCATATGCTTTATTTCCCTCACTTCTTCATCAGATTTAGTCTCTTCATCTTCTGAGACAACAACATAGACTCTTGTACTCTTATCCTTCTTCCTCTTACCAAATGCCTTGGCTTAAGCTTTCACAAGGGTTGTCTTCTTTGTCGGACCGGATAGGGGTTAAAAGATCCTTGTGAATCTAGTTCGGGCAGAGGATGCTACCAGACTAGAAAATTTAGTTTTAGCAGGCTCTTTTTCAGCTTCTTCTCTCTTCCTTCTGGCTTCTCTCACAACTTCTATAGATATACCCATGCTCTTTGCAAAGGCTCCCACTTCCTTCCTTACTCTCCAAAATATCATAGGTTTCTTCAACTGCTCATGTACTTGCATATCTTTTTCTGCATAGGTTCCAAACCTCTCTTTAGCCTGATCCAAAGGCTTACTCAACAAATGTTGTGCATATAGCTCCAAGATGTTCTCCTCAACTTCATAGCCCATTGGCATAATCCATATTGTTCTAGGATTTGTAGCTTCCATCAAGCATTGATCAATGTCAACCATAAAATAGATAGTCTCCTTGTACTTCTCCACAATAGAAGTAGGAATTCTTTCTCTTGCTTGCATTTCATTCTAAAAAATCTTAAAATATCCCCAGATTGTAGTTTTCCTTGCCTTACTATCACCAATGTTGTATAAAATATCTCTAATCTGAACAGCTACAGGCTTATCACCTTGCCAATGCACTTTACCGACTCCCAAAACTTCATTTATGAAATAAAAGAACAAATATAACAACAGATTAAAAAACTTAAAGGTATTCTTCTTATCATTCTTGATCTTACCAAGATTCTCCATAAGCTGATTTTACAGTAACTAACACAAGTCATAATCTACATTTTCCTTCACCATCTAATATGTTGCATAAATAGTTGTGCCAGATACAAAATTATCTCGGCTGGAATGATATATCTTGTAACCAATGACCATCGAGGAAAATTTCACATCCACATCAATAATATCATCAATTTTCATAGCTCTTTTATCAAACATCAAACCAGTTGCATCTATAACTATCTGATTCTTTACGAACTTCAAGGTCAGCAACCCACCAGAGGAATTTAAACCTGTAACAACACTTATAGCTTCTTTTGTGATCTTAAAGGGTTGAATCAACCACATAAATTCAACATGAACTTAGATCAAAATATACTGGACCCACTCATTTTCATCAAACATGGGAAATTTTACAATCTGCATGAATTCGTCTCCTCTAGGGTTTTGAATTTGGGCTTTACCTTGAAATATTCTCCAACTATATGGTTTTTATACAAATTCAACAGCTACGAGCTCCCCAACTCCCCAATATTTGCATGAATTTATGCCCTAATGTCTTCAATATGCAAGATGTTGTACAAAACGAATAAAAATGCACCTAAGGGCTCTGTCTCAACAGACTTGAAAGGATGCCACTTGAATTTTGGATGGGGTCTATTTTTGACATCAACTACCAATGGAGTAGCCATTTTCACAAATTCACAAGTTTTCCTGATAAATACCTTTTCGCTGAAATAGGGTTTGATCACCGAATCGCCTTTACACTTGAATCTTCGCCAGAATTTTCCAAAGTTCACTTCAGAGCTCTCCAAACTTCTTCTTCTTAAAGTGCAAAGTGACAAATGAAAAATACAAGTGACCTATTATCATTCACACACCTAACCTTTTTGTCGCAATAAATGATTTTTCCCTAACTCATCTGGATACCCTATTTCCATACACTGTGAAAGATAAATCTTCTGCGAACCTTCAACTCTACATAAACACTCTCTCCAATTGTTACAACAACATCTGTAGAACATTAATGCAATCACTGCACTCATCCACATCCCGACACCAACTACTGATAGGGGGTTTGAAGAATTTCCTTGACAACTTCCCCTAGGCCAGAGGCCTTAATCTAATTCCCAAGACTCTTTTTCACCCACGTTTTCTACATTTGCTTCCTAATCTCATCTTTAGTGACTTTTCCTTTTCCCCTTTCATCCTTCTGCATGTTTCTCCTTTGACTTATCAGACCTCTTCTACAATGTCTAGCAATGTGACCGGATTTGTTGCAATTGTAGCACACCACATTTCTTTGTCCAGACCAGTTGTTCCATTGATTTTCTCTTGATTTACACTGGTTAGCAATATGGCCAAATCTATTGCATGTATAACATCTAACATCTCTATAAAAGTTGTTCATCATATTTATGCATTCATTTGACTTATGACCATGCTTATTGCAATTAAAGCATTGACCTAAGAATGAGGAACCACTTGGATTCATTCTACACCTACATTGTGAAGCCATATGACCAAATTTATTGCAAACAAAATAGTGACCATTGAACCTTTGAGCATTAGGTTGTCTTATCGAATACCTTCCAACTTTGTTCATATGATTTCCTTGTCTAAATCCCCTTTGTCTAGATCTGAAACTTTCTCCTTTCTCATATCCAAGACCTCGTTTGTCACCTTCAGTCCTTTGACTTTTAATCAATTCATCAAGCTTGAATGAGCTAATCTTGAACTTCTCCTTGAATTCATTTGCAGTAGCAAGTTCATCTATGAGATCATCAATCTGCTTTTCAAGCTCTTCTTCATTATTTCTAGATTGTTCCAATTCAAGCTCCAACTGATTGAATCCATCAATAATTCAATTGCATTCTTCAAATTTCTCTTTCAAGGACTATGCAAGCTTCTCTTCATTCTTCTTTTTGTCTTCAATCTCCTTGGTCATCCTCATCATAATAGACTCCATTTCATGTTTTAGGACTACATTGTCTCTGCAAACTTTTCACATTCTTCAATCTTTTCCTTCAGATCTTGCCTCAGTTATTCATCTTCAATGCTTTTATTGTCTTCCTACTTGATCTGATCACAGAGTTCCCTTCTCTTCTCTATGGAATTATTGATTTTATCTTTCAACAATTCAATGAATTTCTTAGCATTCATGAGATTTGCTTGTAATTCTCGAACTTCAGATTTGGACTGATCAAGATCATCTAGGGCCACCAAAAGTTGTTGAAGACTGCTTGAATCCATTGAAACACTTTCCTGGATCTTCCCCAAGCTGTTAAACTTCTTCTGAGGAACTAAGATTAAATACCAATTGTTGGAATCAAGGAACACTGAGAGGGGGGTGAATCAATGTTCTACAATTTTTAACTCTATTAATCTGATCCTTAAAGTACTGATAACATTCATCCAAAAGAAAGATGCATGAACATAATACAAATAGCCAAAACACCATAACACAAGGATTTTTACGTGGAAACCCTGTTAGGGGAAAAACTACGGTGGAGGTCAATCCACAAGATTATCTAAGTATACTCAAAATGAAAGTTTACAAAATGGGAATGCACTTGCATTCAGGCACATTGCCTAGAGCTCACTACTCAAAAATAGAAAGGTTCACTGCTTTATAAAAGATTTGGATTACATCCAAAGATTTGAACTAATAAAGTAGCATCTACAAATGCCTAATTACTGTTCTGGTTAGACTCATCAATCATTTCTTGACCTTTTGTTTGATTTTGCTCTTCTACTTTGTTTTGCTCTAACTCGCATCACAAAATCCTTATTGCACAAGTGAAACTATGCATAATCGCTCTACAATCCTTTTGACATTCACAACACACATCAACATACAACAAACATATACCAAAATGATGTAATTGATCGCTTATATATATCCGCTACTAAGGATTTAATTGCTACAAGTCAACTTCAACAAAATAGAGAAATATTTTCAAACTGTTGGCTCAAATCATAATTAATTTTCAATGTGCATCCACCAAATTCAGCCAAAACATAGTGAGGACCCAAAACAAAATGCTCGAACACAAAAACAATTAAACAATTACTCCTCAAATATCCGCAACGACTATATTCACTTAGTCATCCTTCTTGCACTCATGAACATGAAATTAAAAAATTGGATATTCTAACTTGCACACAGATCAATACGAGGCATTGAGATTCACATATAATGTAGATCATATACCAAACAACCTTCCCTGAGATCCACAACTCAAAAAGATAACAAAAAATTTGCTTATGAATTGATGAACATAAATCTGCCAGATACTCTGTTCTAGCTTGACTATCTTCAAACTGTCTGTCAGTATGATCAAATGATGACGTGTGGATCAAATAACTAACAAGGGTTTCCATCAATGACAACACCAAAAAACATTTGCAGTGTCTCTTTCCAACAATTCTATTAAACCAACACTTGTGTAGAGCACAATAGAGCGCTATGTTATGAAAGGAACTATTTCCTCCCAGATTGCTCCATAGCGAGAGCCAATACCATTGATATCTTCTTGGGGTGAGAATGACCTTTCCAAGATCTATGATTCAAATAAGTACTAAACTCAATTCCAAGATATATTTAATTATAAATGAGATGGAGTTGATTTAATTGAAATCTTTAATGATGCTATTTGCTCTCTTTAATCATATTTATATTGTTGATGACGTTTCAATACACTTAAATGTTAAACTAGATAACATTGATTAATTATCATTTTTTGTGCATTTGTATTTAATTTATAAAAATAATGTATAATCATAAACTCAATTAACAACATTAGTAAATCCACTGCCAAATATATTATATGTTAAAATTTATCTAATTTAATGTTTGGGAAAAAGTAGTGTTACACTTGGTATCAGAGCCAAATCATGGGTTAGAACTAATTATACAATACAAGAGTTAGATTACATAAATATTAAAAACAAACAAATTTTGAAGACGGTACATTCATTCACACATAACACACTTGCATACTACTTTTACTCTAAACTCTTTCTTGTATTCTCATACATATACTCTATACTTTCCATATATGTTAATTCATTTTTATACCATTTCATCCTATTAACTTCTACCATACTATATCATATCATCTTCTATCATCTTACATTATTCTATATTTGAGAATACATCTATCATACCTTAATAGTCCAACAACTCAAAATACATATCCCTATGATTTGTCTTTTACTAATGAAATGCCTTCTCATTATAAATCGGACCTCATGGACCTACAAAATTATAAAACTATAGTGCCAAGGAAAAATTAAGGTTGTATGGTGCAATTTCTTTGTTTAATTCAATTAACATGCAACCTCTACATATTTCCTCGATGAAATTAGCTTTTCTATTAAACTATAAATGTTTACTCATAGAGGTAAGAGAAGTTACACGATGGATTAGATCTATGCAATTCTAGATAGTTAAACATCTAGCTTATGTTATCAACACAACTTCGGGCTAAAATATTATAAATGTGAAATCATCGTGATGAATATCCTTAAAAATAATAATAGACATGCATAGTTTTAGTTCAAGGTGTAAATGTATATGCAGACTTGATGAATTTTTGTGTGAACTTGATATAGTAAAATTGTAATTCTTTTTGAAATAGTCCTAAGATATGAAAATATATATCTTGAAACATCAAAAGTTGCTGACTTAAAAAATAAGACAACTCAACAGTCAATGTATATATTGTGTGATTTGTATTGCTTATTAGAGCTAAAGCTCCATTGTATAGTATTTGGTTAATTGGAGAAGGCAACTTCTCATTTACAACTTATTCATTATTTATGAATTCAGTTTAAGATACACAACAATAAGATTTGTTTTAAAGCAAAAAACCATTGCCAGCCTTTTCCACGCCTGTGTCAAAATAGAAATTTTGGATTAAAGCTAGGCATCCAAATTGTCTCTTCCCTACCCACCTAGTGTAAAATAAAGCATTAGTCAGCCTTGGAGAATATTGCAGTTGTGTAAAAAGTTAATAATATTAAATATAGCTTTGGTACTCATTCTTTTGGGATTGAAAGAAAATAATAATAACATTTTTATTTTAAAAAATCTAGGAAAACTGATATCAATAAAACATTTGAGAAGAAAAAAATGAAAATGAAATATGGATTTTTTTTTTGAAATAAAAGATTGTGCAAGAATTTTATAGGAAAACTTTGCAATAAACGTATGGCGTATCTTTTGTTACGTAAGATGTTTACAAAGTGCATCAAATCGATGTTGCCAAGGAAGGATAGTAGTAGGAATTTGCCAGTAATAGTTAATTTAATTATTTATTTATTTTTTGAAAACTTCAACTTATTTTTTTTCAGTTTGAAGTCATCACGATGAATCAAAGACAAATACAAATAGAAATTTTAGTCTTTTAGATAAATACATAATAGTGACCCATCACAAGTACTTTCTATTGAATGAAAATTAAGTTTATTTAAAATATATTGGGAATCATATCTTTGGCCATTAAAATTGTGTAGAGGTGTTGTCGTCTTATCGCATATACCTATGAAATAAATAAATTATTACATAGTTAAATTTCACGAGTTTCTTATAATAGATGTAGCCATCAAAAAATATAAAAGGATATACCTATTAGTGCATAAATTATTGTGTCCATCTTCCATTCAAAATCCATGAGCAACATTATTTAACTTGAACTTTTTTAATATTTTCTTGAAAGTTCCTATATTCTATTTTTCATAGAAAAACTTTTTTCTCCATATCCTACAATCTTTACAATACATGAAAATGCATACATAGAGGTACTTTGTCAAAATATCACATATATTTTCTATGGTTCCACATTTTACATACATGTCTACTAGGGTAGGAGCAACTACAATATTTGAGACAATTCTTTGTTCATATAATGCTCTATTGCTTCCATTATGACAAAGGCTAAGAGTACACTAATGAATGTAATTTGATCAATTTGAAGATTTGTTTGTTGTATATGATGAAAATAGTGTGACTATCTCATGAGATTTATTCTTTCTTCTATCAAGAAACCAATGATCTAGTAAACTATGCTCTTGTGTGAACTAATTCACTTTTGACTTTAATATTGAAAGAAATGAGCAAATTATTCATCCAAGGGTTTTCTTCTCCTAAGCCAATCATCTTGCTCAAAGTGGCTTTACAATTATGATTAAAGATCAGATACATCAATATTAGGCATTACATATGTCTTAGAAAAATTTGATACAAACCAAGGTGCACCCAAATTTGTTACTTTTTTTTTTAATTCACAAATTTGTAAATTAATTTATACATCACAAGATCTCAACCGCTTTAGAAGTATTGCATTCAAATTTGTTCCTATTTCTATACAAGGATTATTTTTCTAAATAGAGTTCTTGAAATAGTAATTGAAATAGAGTATGACACCCCTGAGAGCATATAACCACTTTGGTATATGTGTATGCAAAATTTAGAAAAATAGACTGAGTATGAAGTGTTTGATAGAATTCCTTGAAGGAATGTGGTCTCCCAAATCATATTATTGGTGTGGATTATGATCAAAATAGTCACTTGGAGACAATGTAACTGAATTATGAACAAGTCTTTTAAAAGAGAACTTCCTATCTTTAGGACACAACCTAAATAAAATAAAAATAGAAATTTATGAACATAAGGGTGATATAAAGAATATTACATTCAGATCATAGTTTCAAAACTATTAATATTTTTTTGGCAACAAGACTATATATAATGAAGGTTTGTTTCAATTATAGTTGAGCTCTCTCTTTGAAGGGATAGAGGTCATCACATGAAGTTATATTAGAAGATTTGAGGGTATATCATAGCTAATTAATTTTGAGGAGATTAATCAAAAAAATATACTCTCATCCAATGCACATGAACTCATTGACAAATGCAAGTACCCCATAAAGATGACTAAAACATGCCCATAAAATGATTTGACATATTATCTTGAAAACTTATAGCCAATGTACCTCGATTTGTTACTTAAGTCTAACACAGGTTACATCGTGGTCTTTCGATAGGTCTTAGAATGGCATAGTAGAAGAGTGGTGGGTCATAACCCATGGGTCCTAAATCAATTTTTAAAATTGGTAAAATATTAAGGTATTAGAATACATTGGTTAAAATAATACAATATATTACAAGAGAAGGAACTAAAATGTTTCTCCTAGTCTTAGACATGGGTACATGTCAAATTTTTACAAGGGGAGAAACCACTTCTAAATTTTTAAAAATACTCATTACACTTTCATGATGCAGAAATAACTATATATAGTTATGCCATATATGTGGGTTAGATTGACCAAATATATTAAAATTTTCATTTAATGATGTCCAACTGAAGATTCTATAATTACAACAATATTTTGATATTGGTGTCATAGTAAAATTGATAAATATTGGACTAAATATGTAAATGAAAATGGGAAGCCCACTAAAATATTTCTATATATGGTCTCTTGGGATCACTACTATAGAACTTTCTTGTGGCGAACCTCCTTACATGAAGAAATATATAAAGAACAATTTTTTTGAATGAGTCCCATCTCATGGAACATGGACCTTGATGTATCAACAAGATTAAGAAATAATAAGGGATTGGTTAGCTATAGATGCTAGGTGCATTCTACTTAATATAGTTTTTATTCTAGGTGGGTGTACTCTAGTTAAACTAAATGAAGGATTAGTTCTAATGTGTCTCTATGAAGTGCTCTATGCATGTTAATAATTTACTATTGTTATATTCATGTTAAGATGCCTAGAAATATTACCATGTTTTATCCTATTGTACTTTGTTATTGAACTTGATCAACCCAATAACTTTGTACATGTGTCTTATAAAGTATTGTTAAGAAAAGGGTACAAACTCTTTTTAGGTTAATTTATACTTGTTTCAATTCAATTATACTTGACATATAGGAAAAGAGGATACTTATGTTGCTTGAAATGCATGATATCATCTTAGAATATATTTTGAATTCTTGAGTATATAGATTATATGTACAGTTCAACGATGAGTGACCACATAGTATGGGATATGCATGTCATCCACTAGGTAAAATTTATGTCTACACATGATAATAATTTTGTAATTTAATGATGAAGTTATATCTATATTAAATAAAATAGGTTACATGAGAGAAACTTGACAAAGTTGAAATATATGTGATTAAACATATAGAATAACATTAGTTTATTTGATTCTAAATTCTTGATATTTATGTATGTATAGTTCTTGTCATCCGAGAAATGATTAAAAGAAGAAAATGATGTAGATGAAGTATGTATATATATATATATATTGAGGACAACAACAAATTTACAATTGGAGAAATGTTATGTGACTTTTTCTCCAAGAGAAGAGGAAACTATGAAATAACCCTTTAGAATTAAAAAGGAGATAGAAAAATAAAGGTTATTATGATCCTTTGGTTAAAAGAGATTATAAAGATGCATGAAAACTCTTTTAAAAAAAGGAGAAATAATTATATTTATTAAATAATAATCAAAGGCATCATTTGAGAAAGGGTGTGATGATTTGGAAACTACCCCTTAAGGCTTAGAAAAAAATAAATGTGAGACTTGGAAAGGTATGGAGAACTTTCAAGGAAGAAGAAAGTGGTTTGGTGAGCTATGGGCATTGGAGAAGGGGGCACACAGAGTGTGTCCAACTTGGGGTAAAGATTACACCTGGGATTGTCCTAGCCAGGGCTGTTATGCATGTCGAGTAGTTATTATGAACGACGTGGTAAAAATGTTGACCAATTACTTTGGAGCATGTTGTATACATGTTGAGTAATTACTCTAAAGCATGGTGTGTGCTTGTGTTGAGCATTAAACTGTTGAACCAACACTTATGTAGAGCACAATAGAGAGTTGTGTTTCGAAAGAAACTGTTTCCTCTTAGATTTCTCTATAGTGAGAGCCAATACCACTGATATCTTCCTAGGGTGAGAATGACCTTTCCAAGACCTATGATTCAAACAAGTGCTAAACTCAATTTCAAGATATATTTAATTATAAATGAGATGGAGTTGATTTAATTAAAATATTTAATGATGTTATTTCCTCACTTTTAATCATATTTATATTGTTGAATGCCAATTTATGTATTGTTGATGATTTTTTAATGTGCTTAAATCTTAAACTAGATAACAATGATTAATTAGCATTTTTTATGCATTTTTATCTTGAAGGATGGAGGTATAATTTGATATGTTTTTTTGGTGAATGAAGTAGTTTTTTGGTAGCATTGACAAGCGATCACCTTCTCAAGGTTCTTCTAGCTATCTGAAATATATCATATGGATTTTTTTTAGAAGATGGTGGGCAATTTAGTCACCTCATTGTATTCTCCAGCATTTTGTGTTATTTCTAACATTTATGGCATCACTTGAAATTATTAAACTTTAATATAATATAATATATCGGCATTATACCTTTTACCTATAAAAAAATAACATTAGTAAATCCACTGCCAAATATACATGTTAAAATTATCCAATTTAATACTTGGGAAAAAGTAGTGTTACACCTGACCGATATTGTAAATCATGTTATGTATGACCCGTCCAAGTGTGAACCTCCAGGATATTTGAGTAGTGATGGACAAACATTGGATTATGCCAATGATTGATGTCTGGGCTACTACTAAGGATTAGTTGACATTCACTTGGTTCATGGGGATGGTTGCAAGGTTCCCTAGTTACAATACGGTAACAATTAGCAAGTTTTCATTAGACTGTGCCAATGGTGGATTCCTAGAGCTACTATTATATCTTTTGGTTTAGTTAGCATTCACCTAGTTCATAGAGGTGGATTGCTATGGGCTATCCAAGATTTGATATGGTAACGGTTGTATGGGTAGTTACCCTATTGTGTAGGGAACAGTAACCAAAGCTAACTGTAGTATCAAGAGAGTTCATTGGTAGTCACCTATAGCACAAGGGTGATCAATGCCAAGTGCTATTGGGGATTGTGAAGAAGATAGCTGACAATATCACTAAGGTCACAAGGTGGTATACGTTGGAAGCTACTTCTTCCTAGGTGGATAGACTTATCGCCAGTGGCCTATAGGAGATTGAAGTTGGAATCCACTGGGATGGATAGGTTCACTTCTTGTGGAAAGCTTTGGGATCGAGGATGGACCCCCAATGTAGTATGGGATGCACCAAATCCCCTTCTTGGTTGTTAGATGGTATACTTGGCTTTGTTGGGTTGAGGACGGACCCCTAAAGTAGTATGGGATACACCAAATCCTCTTCTTAGTTGTTTGATGGTGCAAAAGACCAAAGAAAAGAATGGACCCATAGTGTAGTGTGCAATGCAATGATATCCTTTTCTATCTATGATGCACAAAGGGAAAGTGTTAGTTACCCAATTACATGGATGTGAGCTAGTCATTATGGTATATGTGATGTGTATGAGCCAGTCACTATTGTACTCGTGATGTAATTATGAGCTAGCCACCATTGTACTTTTGATGTGTGTATGAGCCAGTCACTAATGTACTTGTGATGTGTATGAGATAGACATTATTGTATTGTGATGTGCATATGAAGTGGTCACGGTTGTACTTGTTATGTGTATGAGAAAGTCACCTATGTATGTGATGTATGCTCGAGATAGTCACTCTATGTGTAATCTTGGGATTATGGTATGTATAACCCCTATATATTTGTGTATGTTTGTACACTAATGATTGGTAATATTTGGTATGGATCCAACACTTGATAGGAAAATATTATCATTCTATATAATTGGATTGTTTGTTGCTATATCTGATAAATTAAATACATGAATTATTAATAGAGATGATAATGCATGTGTAAAATATATCTTTATTTGCTCATGAAATTATTATAGAAGAAGACCAAGGATGGTTAGCCATGGATTAGAGTTGATCTGACTAGATCATACTACTCTCCTTGACAATACATATGTATTTAAAGGACCCGACGGTTGCTAAGGACACAACTGCCAACCAACTGATGCTTATCACTACCCACAACCAACAACCAATTAATACAAACAATTAATTCATAGTCGATTAGCCAATATTATTGAAGCATAATAATAGGCATTGGACACCAACTACATGGACTAAGTTGATAACTTATGTTTAATGAATATAGTCCTAGTTTAAATGTAAGATTAGATATCTCATGTAAGGGGAGAGAATGAACTCCCTCTAACTTTGGTGGGTGAACTACAAAATCCTCTGATTTCCCATGAGGGGATATGTAGGTAGGGTCACCATGAACCATCGAGGTTTAGGTTTGGGTCTAGGTATGACCCTAACCGTAGGAGCTTAGCACTTTTGAGTGTAAACATATAAGTGGAGATAGTTTTTTGTCATCATAATGAATGAAGAACTTTGAAATCAGTGTTTCAAATTTATATGAAAAATGCATGGTTCATTAAGTTGGCAATTGATGCTAATTTAACTTTTTTTTTAAATGTACTAGCCAAAGGGTGGATTTTACACATAAATCATGCCTATTAAATTGGCATAAATCAATGAATATGAATACAAAGAGCTCTCCCTTCACAGTGTAGAAGCCCAAAGGTTTTCTACTTTTGCATTGTGTGAGCCCTACTCTATGCCTTTGTTCTCTTCATGTCATAGTATTTTTCTTACTTCTTGCTTTCCTAGGTATGTCATGGGGGTTTGTTTGTATCTGTTGGTAGATTTATGGTTGTTTTATTTATTTTTTCTAGTTTTAACTCTCTGGTGTGTGGTGGTCTACTCAGTCCCTATTAGATCCAGTGTTTCCTTGAGCCCTTGTCAGGTCAAGTACAACCCCTCCTTAGGCTTGGACCCCCACCAAGTCACCGTTTTATATTAGGAGTCCCTGTTCTCTCCCATCTTCCTTCAAGAAGTAATAAAGTTTGTGGGTGCATTAATTGGAAATGACATCACTTCAAGGAAGGAGGTCAGAGAAGATACTTGTGTGGCATCTCTCGATGAAGTTGTAGTTAATGTAGCTAGAATTAAAAAATCAATGCAATTCGAACCAAATGTTTTTCCTTCATACAAAGAGGTTTTAAGGGGTGGTTCAACTTTGGTTCTTGCTTCTACATCCTTCTTGATGGTCAGGTAGGGATTGGGAGGTGGACAATGCGATGGAGGTGACAACGACCTCAAAGGAGCTAGACTCAAAGAAGGAAAAATTGGTGTCTTATTTTTCTCTTTGAGTTCTCACTATTTCACCTAGCTATGATATAACATAAACATTAAAAGAAGAAGAGGAAAGATTGAGTAGCACCGCTATTTTTCTAGTGTTTTTAGATACTAATATTCTTCCCTTGAGAAAGTTTTTTGATGAATGGTTATGGAAAGTTGGGGGAAAAACGTTGGGGTTTTATGTTACATTTTGAAGAATGATTCAAAAGGGGTTGTTTATGATCTTTTTAAAGAATCATAACATTTAAGAAATAATGCTCAAAAAAGAGTATTGGAATATTGGTCAGTCGGTCTTAAGAGCTCTACCTTGGGCTCTAGAGGCTAAGATTAATTTTTTTTGAATTTCTCAGCTCCAAGGTGGCTGGAGTTAATTAATATCACTCCCAAACTATGGAAATTCATTCCAAATTTGTTAAAAACCATTGGATAAGTTATCCAGATGGACTTGATTCAAGGGTTATTTACCCCCATTTGAATTCTATGGTTTTAATTTCTCTTCAACCTAGTATTGATATCCTTGAACAAATTGATATTCAATTGAGAAGCTATGTTGCATCCTATGAGATTAAACCTCTTGGGAACCTCAATGACTATTTTTTGTGTAAAATGAATGGGAACCTTTGAAAATATTTCCCTAGAATGTCCAAGAAAATTGAAGGCTTTCCTAACAAAAATTTGAACCCTAGCTTTTTCGATCTCTATAGATATGGCTAGTGGAAAACAAAATATGGAGTCTTCCTCGACAAAAAATAGTGTGGTTAATTCTTTGGACAAAAATTTGGTTGAAGGAAAAAATACTTCAAGTGAGACTATTGATTTTGGACCAAAAATATTTCTAGTAGACAATGATGAGTATTTGGTAATACCAACAAAAAATGTGTCAGCCAATGGTTTTGTACCTCTTACTAAACCTATAATTATTAAAAATGCTCAACAATTGACATTAGAAAAATTTAGAGCTAGGGGGAAATAATCTTCTTGAGCCTTCCCAAATGGTGTCCAAAAGAATTGGAGCCATGGAGTTGATGCCTAAAGAGAAGGTCTAGAGTCTTGTTGAAATAAGTAGTTGAAATTAGTGGACAACCCCCTATTTGTTAAGGAAGACATGATGTTAGAAGATAAGTTCCCAAGTGAAGAAACTAAGAAAATAAAGAAATCTAATAAAGAAGGTTGTGTAAGCAAGAGTTCCAAAAAAGGAAAAGAATAAAAGATTCCTAATTGTTTTGACAAATTATATAAAAATCATAAATCTGGTGCCACTCCCTCTCTTGGTAAATGAGTCTGCATTGTTTTAATTGGAATGTTCATTGGTTAGAGTTGACTGATAGAAGGATCTTGTTTAGAGATTTTTTAGAATCAATGATAATATGGACTTGTTATTTCTATAAGAAATTAAATTTATAGGGTTACAACTTGAGCATGTTCTAAAATTTGTCTGAAGAGCATAGCATTTTCAACCAACCATGACAAAATAAAAGGGGGTGTTGCAATTTGGATTAAGGAAACCTAGTCTAATTATATAGTTGATCATGGACTCTCTCCTTGTAATAGAGTTGTCTTGATCTCTCCGTGCATGGAAGGAAATGTCTTTGGAGTGTGTTCGGTCTATGGTCCAAATGAGTATAAAGATGGATACCAATTATGGAATTGGCTATCTCAAGATCTTCCAAAAATTCCATGGATATTGATGGGGGACTTGTTGAATGCACAAAACAACTAAGAGTGGGGGTGAATCAGTTGCATCTTAAAATTTCAAAACACTCACAAACATTTAGATCAACATTAATCCAATTAACCCTTAATTTGTTAAAGTGATTTATCATGAAAGAAAATAACAAAAATTGAATCAAATCAACACCATGCACAAAGAGACACCATATTTACAGGGATAACCCAAGATGGGAAAAACCACAGTGAGGATTAACTAACAATATAAATTAATATCAACATTGAATACAATAGGGCTTACTACTGGAGGGATCATTGCCCAAAAGAAAGAAAGGCTCACTTCTAGAATAGAAAAGAAGATAGACAAGAGTGTTACAAGGAGAAATACATCTTAATGCAACGAAGAAATCCACCACAACATCACCAACATCTTCGTAGTCTTTCTAAAGAATTGTAAGCACCTTCTTCTCACTACATTTAGTAATCTAACATATGAAAACTCACACTGCACTTCACAAATTCACACTCTACAACTCTGCACTTCACATAATTCACATTTATCTTATCATTCCTCAATAACTCAATTCATATTTATACCATTTTCTGTTGAAATAATGGATGCTAAATCATCCAATGAAGTACACACACTTCAAAGGATCTTGCCAAGATAAATTCAACCACACAGAAAGTGTTGCAACTAAGGGCATGCAAATGGAGATTGCTATTGATCTAGAATATTAGATGATTACAAATGTACAAATTCCTTGAATATATAGGCATGAGAGAGATGCAAGATGCAATAATATGTTTCCATGTGTCATGATCTAACATGTGACAACATGTGAACCCTACTTAGGAAATGATAAAAGATTGAGATAAGTTCTAGAAGGACAACTCATCTTCAAGAAGGAATCTTATCTCCTACAAACATGGAAAGGGGAATTACCCCATTATTAACGATTTATCTAATAATGCAACCTAGAACTTAATTAATTAAATGCAAGACCTAAGTTAACTTATGCTAGTGTAATAAATAATTAATTACACTAAAATCTTCAACCTTAAACACATTCTCCAAGTTTGGTTATGCACCTCAAGCCTACAAATTCAAATTAGGTTAGCACCAAAACATTCCCACGGTGGAAAGGAATGATTACAGATCACAACACACCTTAGATAGGACCTAAATCCACTCATACATGTCATGTGACACTTCCACAAATATCAATACAAATTTGTAAGTAGTGAAAACACCCAAGGTTAGTCGAACCTTTGTTAACACCATTGATAGTTACATACACGCTTCCTCAAATCCAAAGATGACTCGTGGATACCACATAACACTTGAACACGATCTAGAATATTCCACAAAAACCTTGAAATTCAACAGGTTCCTTTGCAATAACTTTCACTTGAAGAATGAACACACCCAGTACACTCAAACAACTTCAATAGAAGAAAGATACAAATACTATCATCATCCTTCCAAGTCTACAATACCTAAAACCACCCTGCAAAGAAATCTAGAGAAAGAAAATTTCTCTTAGACACCTTTGCAATATACAATTCACACACTGGTGAACACACATTCCTCTGCACAACAATCCAACACACCAAATTCTAGATGCAACACCTTTGAACACATCTAATCAACATATCCAAACCGCACAAGAAGATATTCAACCCAAAATAATTGTAGAGCAAAACCAAAACACTACTTTGCAACACACAACACCACTACAACACACTATTTTCTCTTTTATTCAATTTTTTCAAAAACACTTGGAAACCAAGCACTAGAGAAACATCCTCAATATCTTCAACACTTCCTCATCACTATCAAACCAACTACAACATAGAAACTCAACCATACATCCACAAATAGAAGTTTATCAAAGCAACACTAGAGGTTGACACCAATAGCTTACTAATGACAACATAATGCAACTAATCAAAGCATCATCATAGACAACAACAACTCAATACCAACTTCTCAAACTCTTGAAACAATCTCTTTCCCATACAGTTGAAACCAATGACAATATCAAATCCTTTTGACATCAATGACAAAACGAACTATTCATACTTATGACAATCTCCCCCTTTGTCATTGATGGAAACACATGATGTGAAAAACTATCAACAACAAACACAATAGCTCTGATCCTCACTCTGCTTCGTACCAACTCATTATCTCTTTTACTTTAATTAACTCATTACTCTCTCTCCCTTTAACACCTTTCTTTTTCACATTGCTCGTTCCCCCCTTAGATCCTTTTCACACTACTCTCTCCCCCTTTCACATCAATGACAAAGGACAAAGTATTTACATAATTCATTCTCCCTTTGATATTAATCATACTATTTACCATTTCGATACAAATTCATTTTCTTTATTGCTCTGCATACTCCCCCTTAGGAGAACACACCAAACTACCTCAAACCTGCACAATGATAATACTCACTCATTCTAATTGCAACAATCAATAATGCCACTACCTACTCCCCCTGAGAGGTAGCCACCAACATCAATCCAAACCAAATAATGAATCTTGAGATCCACTGGACTAATGTATCTCCTTTTGCATCTAATTCAAATAAGGAGGGGAAATAATGCCCAAATTCTCTTGAAGATACTCAAAAGTATCCTTAGGAAGAGCCTTAGTGAATATGTCAACAATCTTATCCTTTGTAGGCACATATTCAAGCTTCACTTCATTCTCTACAACCTTCTCTCTCAAAAATTGATATAGAATTGAGATATGCTTTGTTCTTGAATGCATTACCCGATTCTTTAAAATATTGATAGCACTTGTACTATCATAGAAGATAGAAATTGGCTCACATATACCACTCTGATATCCTTTAATGTTTGTCTCATTCACAAAACTTGTGTGCAACAAGATGTTGTTGCAAAGTATTTTTCCTCTACAGTAGATAAAGACACTGAATCTTGCCTCTTACTTAGCCATGAAACCAATTTGCATCCAAGAAAGAATGCACCACCACTTGTACTTTTCCTATCATCTACACAACCAACCCAATCTGCATCTATGTAAGCACTTTGAGTAAAGTCAGTATGCTTTGGATACCATAAGTCATGATCCAGAGAGCCCTTCAAGTATCTAAATATCCTCTTTACTACTGCAACATGTGATTCTCTAGGATCTTTTTGAAATCTAGCCACAAGACAAACTACATGCATTATCTGGTATAGTAGTAATTAGATATAGCAATTCTCCAATCATTGATCTATACTTGCTCTAATTATCCTTAGGAGATTCATCATTCTTGTTCAACTTGCAACAAGTAACCATAGGGGTACAAACCAGTTTAGAATCTTCCATTCCAAGCTTCTTCAACATTTACTTGACATGCTTTCATTATGAAATGAAAATACCTTTATCTGTCTGATTGATTTGTAGACCAAGGAATAAATTCATCTCCCCAAACATTGAGATTTCAAATTATTTCTGCAAATTTCTTACACAACTTCATTTCCTCCAAAAATTATGTCATCAACTAATGCAGAGCAGGGGTAATCAAACTCAAAATTGTTAGGGTTAGAAAGCAGATATCTAACAGTTAAATGCAGATTTGATCAATAAAACACACAAAAAATTATAGCAAAAAACAAGACAACACAGAGAATTTAACACGGTTTACCCAATTCGGGCTACATCCACAAAATCGAAGCCATCAAATGATTTTATTATCCAATGCAAAACTTACTACAATCTCATGAATAATCGCCTTTTTCTACATACTGTGACTCCCATCCCAACCCCTTATAGCAAGATTTTTAAAATTTTCTAGAATTAGGGTTTTACAAAGTCAGTTTCTTTTATTTCGATGATTTTTCCTTTTTTGATGACGAAACGGAAAAAATAGGAAAAAAAAATTTCTCAGGACTGCCGCCTTCAAACCCCCACCCAAGGCCTGGCCTGACCTCGGACCCCGACGAGGATACATGCTAGGTGTACAGTATAGAATGATCAGTCACCACATACCACAACAATCTCCCACTTGGAGACTGATCTTGGACGACACGGTTGCACTTACAACTCCCACTAGATATAATCACCTTGGACCTTGCTACTCTGTTATACTTGAATTCAACCTTGAAGGCCAACTGAAGCTAAAGAGGAGCTCAACTTCTCCCTAGTCACCACCTTCATAAACATATCCTATAGATTGGCATATATATGTATCTTGTCCAGCTTGACCTGTCCATCCTCCAACACTGACCGAATGAAATGATATCTCAATTGTATGTGTTTGGTTTTGGAGTGCAAGCCATAATTCTTTGCAAGATGTATAACACTCTAGCTGTCTGTAAACAAATAATTTTCAGCTTGATGTTTTCCCAACTCTTTCATGAAAAGTTGTAACCATATCATCTCCTTTGTCACCTCTATTGCAACAACATACTCTGCCTACGTGGTGGATAAAGCAACCACCTTTTGCAACTGAGAAATTCAACTCACTGTTGTCCCACCAACTGTAAATACATAACCTATGATACTTTTCTTGGTATCTATATCCCCTACTAAATCTGAGTCAACATAGCCTTTTAAATCAATATTAGAGCCCCCAAAACATAAACGTTTATTGGATGTACCTCTCAAGTACCTAAGAATCCATTTTACCGCATTCCAATGCTCAACACCATGATGACTCATATACCTACTAACAACTCCTATAGCATGTGCAATATTTGGTCTTTTGCATACCATGGCGTACATTAAACTACCTACAACTGAAGCATATGGTACCTTGGACATTTTTTCTTCCTCCTCTTGTGTCTTTGGACACATATCCTTAGTCAATTTAACATGACTGGGCAAAGGTGTGCTGGCAGCTTTTGCATTCTCCATATGAAATCTTTGTAACACCTTTTCAACATAATCAACCTGAGATAAAAAACAATTTTCTATTTTTCCTATCTCTTGTAATATTCATACCAAGGATTTTCTTTGCTTCCCCCAAATCCTTCATAGCAAATGAATTTGCTAACTGTTGTTTTAACTCCCTTATGTGATCCATGTTAGACCTCGCTACAAGCATATCATCAACATATAAACATAATATAATGTAGTTATCATCATCTAACCTCTTAAAATAAACAAAATGGTCTGAATTACACCGACTGTAGCCTTGCTCAACCATAAAACTATCAAATTTAATATACCATTGCCGAGGTGCTTGCTTCAAGCCATAAAGACTTTTCTTCAATCTGCACACAAGTTTCTCCTTACCTTTGACCTCGAATCCTTGTATTTGTTCCATATATATTTCCTCTTCCAAATCACCATGGAGAAAGGTTGTTTTAACATCAAGTTGTTCTAAGTGAAAATCTTCAACAACCACAATACTTAAAACACTACAAATAGAAGCCATTTTAACAAATAGAGAAAATATTTCATCAAAATCAATACCCTTTTTTTTTGCAAATCCCTTTACAACTAATCTAGCTTTAAATATTTCCTTACCTCCATCCTCCTCTTTCAGCCTATAAACCCATTTGTTTGGTAAAACCTTTTTACCTGCAAGAAACTTGCATAATTCCAAAGTCTAATTTTTTAGCAAGGAGTCCATTTCTTCTTCCATTGCATGCTCCCATTGAACCTTGGTATTCGCCTGCATAGCTTCATCATTACATTCTAGTTCAGCAACATCAGTTAATAAAATAGAATACAAAGAGGGAGAAAATATTTCTGGAGGTCTACTTATCCTTGAAGATTGTCTAACATTCACTGGAGTTTGTGGTATTTTTTGTTGCTATTGTTGCGAAGCATGAGGAACCATTGGAACATTGTTATTTGGTGTATCATCCAACACTACATAATCATTTTCTTTCTTCTCATGCTGCTGCAACTGATCTTTGTACAACACTTTCTCATTGAATATGACATACCTACTTCTCACAATTTTTTGATTTTCAAAATCCCAAATCCTATAACCAAATCCATCAATTCCATATCCAACAAATATACATTTCTTTGATTTTGCATCAAGCTTGGTTCTATTTTTTAGAATCTACATGTGAAAATTCTTCACAACTGAAGGTCTTGAGAAAAGAATAACTCACCTTCTTACCTATCCATGCTTCCTTTGGAATACCACAACCCAAAGGGTTAGAGGTACCTGTATTGATTAAATAAACATTAGTGTTTGCAACCTCTGCCCACATGTTTAAAGGCAGCCCAACATGCAATCTCATAGTCCGTGCATGCTCCATTATTATTCTGTTCATGCGCTCAACCATTCCATTTTCCTGTGGAGTCCTTGGGACTATTTTTTGCCTATGAATACCATTAGAGGAACAATAGTCTTCAAACTCTTTGCTGCAATACTCACCACCATTATCAGATTTGAGACATTTTAACTTTTTACCTGTCTCATTCTCAACCAAGCTTTTCCATTTCTTAAAAGTTTCAAATACATCAGATTTCTTCCTAAAGAAATAAATCCATACCTTCCTTGTTGCATCATCAATAAAAGTGACATAGTACCGAGAGCCACCGAGAGAAGATATTTGAGCTGGTCCCCATACATCCATATGCACAAGCTCCAATTTCTCATCTTTATTTTGCTTCCCATCCTTGAGAAAACTAACTCTCTTTTGTTTTCCATACACACAACTTTCATAGAAATCCATATTAACACATTTTAGACTTGGTAAAACATTCTTTGAATGAAGTAATTTCATACCTTTTGCACTGATATGCCCAAGTCTATTATGCCACAGTGTTGATTCAAAATCTATAGAAACTGTCTCATTTTTTGCCTGCTGAACTGCAACAACTGTTCTTGAACATTGATTTTTATGTACAATAGCTAAAGTAGAAGGAATAGTATGACCCATACAAAAATATAAGGTGCCTACTTTCACACATTTTTCTACCACTAAGACACCTTTTGTAACCTTCTAATTTTTATCACTAAATGTAACAACACAACCTTCATCATCTAGTTGCCTTGCTAAAATTAAATTTCATTTTAACTTTGGAACGTGCCTTACCTCATGTAGTAGCCAATGATTCTCATTCCACAACTTAATCTTGATTCTTCCCTTTCCAACAATCTGACAGGGTTCGTTATCTCCCAAATAAACCAGCCCAAAATCCCTTTGGACATGATCAAGAAAATAATTTCTATGGGGCGTAGCATGAAATGAAGCCCCTAAATCTAATGCCCAATAATCATCAACATTATCAAGGGAAAGAATCGAAGCATCCTCATTAGATTTATTACTTACCATATTTTCTTCTTTATTTCCTTCCTTTTTGTCTCCTTTATTTTTTTGAGGCCAACAATCTTTCTTTAAATGACCCGGCTTACCACAGTACCAACAATCCCTCTTGTCTCTAGATTGGGACCTTTTATCCTTTGATTTTCCTCGTGACTTCCCATGACTTCCAGAATTTTTTCCTCTCTCCTTTGTTCTTCCCCTGCTATTTGCATTCAAAACACTTCCTGATATGGATGTTCCACCTGATCTTTTCCTACGAATTTCCTCGCTCAAAATAACACCAACAACATCATCAAATTTCACTGTATTCGAACCAAAAATAGAATTGCTAACAACCATTACCAATCTATTCCATCTTTTTGGCAAAGAACAGAAAATAAAAAGAGCCCTAACTTCTACATCAAAGTTTATATTTATAGAAGTTAATTGACAGGTAACCGTATTAAACTCATTTAAATGATCAACAACTAACCCACCTTCTACCATTTTCATATTAAATAAAAATTTCATAAGAAATACCTTATTCGAAGCGGAAGGTTTTTCATATAACTTCGCCAGGGTTTCCATCAACTCTTAAGTTGTCTTTGTTGTTGTAATATTGAATGACATTGATTGTGCCAGGCATAAACGAATGGCTCCCAGTGTATTTTTGTCCAAAATATTTCATTCCTCATCACTCATTGTTGTTAGTTTCTTGGTTTTTCCTTCTAATGACCTCCATCTGCATCTTCCATAACTGATAGTTTTTCCCATTGAATTTATCTACTTTCAATTTACCCTCGTCTGCCATTGCTCTCACTTAACTATGAGACTCCCACTCAACCGTGAGACTTTCCTACAGATGATAATCGGACACAACCCACTCTGATACCACTTGTTAGGGTTAGAAAGAAAATATCTAATAGTTAAATGCAGATTTGATCAATAAAACACACAGAAAATTATAGCAGAAACAAGACAACACAGAATTTAATGTGGTTCACCCAATCTGGGCTACATCCACAAAACTGTAGCCATCCAATGATTTTATTATCCATTGCAAAACTTATTACAATCTCATGAATTTCATTGGGTGTATAGTATAGCATGATCAGTCACCACATACCACAACAAAAACAACCTTAAACAAGTGTCTTCATTCACCAAAAAGTTGGTTTTCCTTCACAAACCCTCATTCTTCTTTGTAGCCTTTCAAAAAGGAAAATTGGATGTTTCTTTTGACTCAGACCTGATCTACAAAAAAGGAGACCCATTTAGGATACCTATTTGGCCATTCTTACACATATCCAAAAATAAGGTAGGGTTTCTTTGTACGGATGGGCTCAAAATTTAACTGTCCTACTTCTAAGGGTTTTTTTATTGTCTACACCCAAATGCAAGAAAACTTTCATTAATAACTTCATCAAAATGGAAAAATATGAAATATCCTCTAAAGGGTTTTTAGATACCCTCAAAACAGTACTTTTCAACAATTTTAAGAGATTTTTGATGGAGATAAGAAAAGATATGGAATTTTCTTGTTCGCTAGAAACCCTAGGGTAGATTCATACCTACTGTTACAAAAAATGTTATAGCTTTCTTTAAACCTAATGAAATTTAACCAAACCAAAACCAAATGAAATATAAATCAATTATATTTCCAACCATATTATGTGTATATCATACAAAATCCATACAAATCCTTACCACGTGAAAGAACATGACTGTTATAGAAAAATTGCACAAAAATTTGCTCCAAATTGATTCTAATTTTCATTCACATATTTTCCAACCTTCCCAACCTTGGAATTCATGTTTACAACATGTTTTTATGATTTTCCAAGCATTTTCCAACTACCAACCACCCACAACTAGCTTCCTAATCAAAGTTGTAACCTTAATGCACTTTTGATAACTTTCACAATGACAACTTTTACAATTTTAATAATTTTTTGACATCATTTGCATTATGACTTCAAAACATTCTAAAATGGTCTAGAATGACTCCAAATGATCATTAATGGTCCAAAATGACCTTATTTACATCAAACAACACAAAAAAAGACAAAAACCTAAATTTGAGCATTTTGAGCATGAGGGCGCTCTTGCACCATCAACATACACAACTACAATCAACATTTGATCTTTTTAAACTTTGAAGTAAAGATTGCTATCTGTGATACCTTTATTGAATCCTTGGTGTAACAAGTGTTTGTCCAACCTTGCATACCAAGCTCTAGGATTTTTCTTTAATCCATAGAATACCTTCTTCAATCTACATACCATATCTAGTTTATCTAATAACTGAAATCCTTCTGGTTGTTTTATGTATACTTCTTCCAATTCACCATTCAAGAAAGAACACTTCACATCCATCTGATACACTTTAAAATATTTATGTATTGCAAAATCCAAAAACAACTTAATAGCTTCCATTCTTTCCATTGGATCAAATGTCTCATCAAAGTTTATTCTTTCTGCTTGTGAGTAACTTTTACATACAAGCCTTGCCTTGTTTCTTACTACTTCTCCATTCCCATTCAATTTGTTCCTAGATACCCATTTAGTTCCAATCACATTCTTGTTTTTTGGTCTTGGGAAAAGTTCCCAAGTTTGATTCTTTTCAATATTCATTATTTCTTCTTCCATAGCCTTGATCCAATACTCACCCTTGCATATTGTAATCATTGTTTTCGATTCAACTTCAGAAAGTAGACATAGATTTACATGCTCTTTAGCATCTTTCCTTCTTGTTAGTACACCTTTACTCTTATCACTGCTGATTTGTTCTTTAGAATGATTCTTTTGTACATATTTAGGAGTTTTAGAAATATTTTCCAGAGCTTCTTCCTCTTCAATTTTCACTTCTTTTTCCTTATCTTTTTCTTTTTGTCTGCAAGAAGACTCCTTTGGTTCATATCCATCTCTTACCACTGAATTATTTTATAAATCTTCATCAAATTTGACACTTGTACTCTCAACAATCTTTCTTAGTCTCTTGTTGTAGCACTGGTAAGCTTTGCTGTTAGTAGAATATCCAAGGAAGATACCTTCATCAGACCTTGCATCAAACATTCCTAAGTTATCTTCATCTCTTTTGATGTAAAATTTTCTTCCAAACACTCTAAAGTATTTGAAAGTAGGAATCCTTCCTTACCATAACTCATAAGGAGTCTCTATGATGTTTTCTCTTTCTTACACTCTATTAAGTATATAGGAAGTAGTATGAGTTACTTCTCTCTAGTAGACTTCCGATAGATTTGCTTATTTCATCATTGTCCTTGCAGCTTCTTGAACAGTCTTGTTCTTTCTTTCAACCACTCCATTTTGTTGATGAGTCCTAGGGGTAGATAAATTCCTCTTTATTCCATGATTCTCATAAAAGATGTTAAATTTGTTGGAGGTGAACTCTCCAACTTTTTCAAACCTCAAACATTTGATTTTCATATCCATTTCATTCTCAACTATAACTTTGAATGGTTTAAACTTATCTAGAGATTTTAATTTTTCTTTGAGAAAAGTAACCCATGTCATTCTAGAATAATCATCAATCAATAGCATGAAATACAAGTCACCTTGAAGACTTCTTACTTTGGTAGGACCACAAAGATATGTATGCACCAATTCCAATAGTTTGGTAGAAGATTGTTCTTTGACTTTAAAACTTCTTGCTTTTTTCCAACTTGACATTCCTTATAGATAAAATTGATAGGCTTTGTAATCTTTGGAAGATCTCTCACAACTTGAACTGAACTTATTCTCACTAGGCTATCAAAATTGATATGACACATTCTTCTATGCCATAGCCAACTCTCATTAATCTGAGTCATGAAACAATAACCATCAACACCTTTGAGTTGATCAACATTTCCATATGTCCTTCCAGCAACAATCACAGTTCCAAATCCTTTTTGATCACATAGTCATCATCCTAAAACATAAGATTGTATCCTCTGCTACACATTTTTCCAACACTCAAGAGGTTATGCATCAAACCCCTAACATAAAGAACATCATCAGTTCTATGCTTGCCATCAAAATTGATTGAACCTCTTCCACATATCTTAGTAGATGTATCATCACCAAATTTAACAAGTCCTTCATATTTTTCAAGTTTAACAAACTTACTCTTGTCACTGATCATATGATTAGAGCATCCATTGTCAATGATCCAATAGTTCTTCTCTTGTCTAACATGAAAATCAGACACCAAAGTGCCTTTATTTTTAGCACTTGCTTCTGGATCCCTTTCCTTCACACATATCTCAAAGTTAGAAAAAAAGATTCATCTTTTAAATCCATGAACAAGAATTCACTACCCTCATCATCCATAATCAGATTCATCATTAGATATACTTGCATATTTTCTAACATAATAACTTTTCTTAATCATCTTACCTTTGTTCTCCTTATTTTTGTTATTCAAAGATCTATTTGGACATCTAGAAACATAATGACCTATCTTTCCATAACTGAAACATTTGAAAGGAAACTTAATGTTGTACTTTCCAGTACCCTTTTTTCATTCTTCTCACAAATTTAGCTTCTACATCATCAAGATCCTTCTAATCTGATTCCACATTCTTCTATGATTGACTAGCCTTAAAATCAGACTCAACTTTTGCACTACTTGTACCGAATTCTCTAATTTCAAAAGCAATTAAAGAACCATACAACTGATCTCTGGTATATTGATCCAAATTTTGCAATTCTTCAATAGCAAAAATTTTATGACTATAAGTTTTAGGAAGAGTTCTAAGTACCTTATTTACCACTTCTTTCAATTCTCCACCAAGGCCTCTAATACCGTTGACACCTTCATCCACCTTCTACAAGTATCTTGTGATTTTTTCATCTTCAGACATTCAAAGGGTCTCAAACACGATCTTCAAATTCTACATCTTAGCTTGCTTGATCTTGTCATCTCCTTCAAAAATGCTTTCTAACTTCACCCAAATTTCTCTAGCAGTTTTTAGATTCATAACGTTCACCAATTCAGAATTAGCAAGATCACTTTAGAGAGCATACCTTGCTTTACCATTTATTTCATAGGCCTTGATCTCATCATCAATGCTCAGACCATCTGCAAGAATAGTAAATCATCTCTCAACTAACCTCCATATTTCAAATCCAAGAGAAACTAGAAAACCTTCCATCTTTGCCTTCTAGAATGCATAATTTGACCCATCAAATATAAGAACATCTTACTTATGTGTCATCCCAGATCTACCTCAAGTAGTTAAGCTTTCTTCCAAGGAACCTTTCTCTAATACTGATTGTTGAATGCACAAGATAACTGAGAGGGTGGGGGTGAATCAATTGTATCTTAAAACTTTAAATCCCTCACAAAAATTTAGATCCACATTAATCCAATTAACCTTTAATCTATGTTGGTGTATCAATTAGCACCTCTGGAATGCTTATTGGAAATGGATAGCTATGCACATTATTAACTGCTCTTCAAATTATGAGGGGAATCTCCCTCTTTTGTTGATGGTTGCATAAAAAGTAAAGTGAACTAAATTTCTATCTTTTTTACTCAGCGACAGAGCACAAGGTTATAAAACGCAATACATTGTAGCTAAGGTTTTCTCTAGTTTTTGCAGATCTTAACTACAACTAAGCTAAAGCTATGACTATCCTATCTCCTCAAGTATTTCAGAGCAAAAGGATCTAGGATCAATTGGAAATTGTTTGATCACTTAGAAAAACTCTCTCAGAATGCATCTGAAGGCTTTGGAATTTCAAATCTACGCTAAAACAAAGTTCATGCAAGTAATCAACAAATGGTAAGCTAAATCTCAAGATTCCCAAGGAGGCGAGGTGCTCTTTCCGAGGTGTAGGCTGAAATATAGATTACTAGAAAGAACATATAAAGATAATCTTAATCTCTAAATCCCCAAGGAGGCGAGGTGCTCTTTTTGAGGTGTAGATTGAAAGAAATATTATTTGAAACAACATACATGAAAGATATTGAAAACTTTAGATCAAAAGCATGTGGCTCTCCTGATTTATTATCTCAACTTCAATTAAAGATTACACTTTGGGACAAAAAATTGCATGACAGAGAAAAATCACACAACATGTGATCAATCAAATACACATGAACATATATTGAACACACCTATCTAAATAACAAGAACACAAGCAAACAACTTAGCATTGAGCTATAACAAATATGATTCAATAACATATACTAAGTGAACAAAGTCACAAGCAAATAGCTCAACATTTTTCTACCATGAAGTAAAGTTACAAAATAATGAGCAAAGGCTCTTATTTATAGAAGCTCAAAGGAGTAGGAAACTCTAAAGTCCTTGAGTTAACATTGAGTTCTTGCCAATCAAAAAGATTTATTCCTATGTCTAAAATTAGGTAGCCTAACAGTTAACAAGAAAGTCTACTTTAGTTAACTGATTCTAAATTAAAAGAGAACTCCAATATACAAAAATGCCTCCAAAAAAGGACATGCATAATTGGTGGGACATCGGGTTAACTTGGAAAGAGGCATCAAGTTAACTATTGTGTCTAAGGTCATCTTTGGAGTAGGATGTCCTAACTGATAGTTTACACCTCATCAATTTGATTCATCAGCTTCTCTAATCAGTCATTAATTTTCTCTACATCTTGACAACTGATGCTTCTTATGATGATGACGAGTCTTCACAACATCTCCTCGCCACTTGCAATCTGCTCTTGGTATTCAATCTTCTTCATAGCTATTTCATCAAGCTTTGTTGACATGGTTGCAATCTAACTTAACCTACACTCAACAGAGCCATTGCAGAAACTGCTATGGTTGAATTCTTGAAACTTCATTTGTACTTAAGCTAGCTCAACGTACACACCACCTTCATGCTAGTATTGGCAAGTGATAGATGTTACCAATTTTCTTATGAACTTGAAAGAACTTGCCATGATTTTTCTATACTCAATCAATTCCATAGAGTTTGTATCATAAGCTTTCACCTCGTAGATAAACTATTCTTTCCAAGTGTAAAGTTGTTGCTTGTTCTCCTCTTTAGTGACTGAATTGTAGACCATCTTCAAGTTTGAGATGGTGATCTCATCTCAAGGCCTACTCTCTGCTATGTCTTGTTCTAATTCTTAGATCTCTACGTGAAGTTCATGGGTGTTGTACCTCAGTTGGTACAACTCTACAAGTATATATTGGCCCATGATGACAAACTATTCCACCTGATCGCTCAAGTGCTTTCCATATAGGATCAATTGACTTAGCTGATTTTGTTCTATGGGGAGCTCCAACATCTATAGAAGCAAGGTGGTGACATTTGAGGTACCATGCATCAAGTTAGAGATATACTATCATAGCTGCTGGTTTTAAGCCTTTAGGGCTAATTTTTCTTCACCACTCTTTCTTTTATGCTCACTAACGCAACCTCAAAGAGATCCACCTCAACCTGACATGTGCTCTTGCCAAGGTTGACTTTCAACAAGGTGAAATCATCAGCCTCAACCTCATCTGCATTTCTATCCTAAGGTGGTGCAATGGTCTTAATGACAATCTCATTGTCGGTGTTCTTTCCCACATGAACTTGTTTTTTTAGCTTTTTCTCTGAAGTGTCTTGGTAGACATGATCAAATTATGTAAAGTCCAATTGGTAGGATGGCTTTCTTCTCTTCCTACCTAGGAGATTCTCAAGCAAAGATGAGTCTCAACTGACCTCTCTGGAAGGATGGATGCAATGTCGCATGGTGACGAAATCGGTGATTGTTGTAGTGGTGATAGAATGGGAGGCTCTGCTTCTATCTCTAGCATTGTCTCAATTGTAACTATTTCCATTTTTGACACTATTTTAGCTATGTTTGCTGCTGTCCCCACTTGTTGTTCTTGTCAATTTATATCGGCAATCAACATTTTTCCTCTTGTATTTCTCGACATTTTGTTTCCTTTAGGAGAGTTACTCCATGTCTTTTGTTTGGGTTTTGATCTTGATGTGGAAGGTGGCGTAGTAGTAACTGGTGGCGGCTTTGTGTTGGGAATGACTACCTTTCACATTCTCTTACTGTCTAGGAAAAGTTGGCTGTTCTTGAAAACTCTGCTTATTCTTTCCTCAATGGATGTACTTTCCTTAGCATACCAATACACAGTTCGAAGTGGCTACGAGTCAACTTGATCTATGAAAAATGTGGGAAGCATGACTTCCCCATCATCATATGATAACCCTTCCACATCCTCTAACAAGAAGTCAGTAATCTGTGGAAGTGTGAACCTATTGTAGTTGTGCCTTCACATTTTGAACTCATCTTCAAAGTTGAACCAATAGTCCTCTATGAAATATTTGTGTGAAGAGTGGTGACCAAGGCATGTTGAATAGTGACCCCAATGAGATACTTAAGGTTAAGTCTCATCATCTCATGGCTCATAGCTTTGGCATTAGTTGTTGATCTCCACCTATAAAGTCCCATCTGAAAGGGAAAGTTTGTAGTTGTCTTGCGTTTGATACACATAAGAGAATGTACCTTGTGCAATTGTTGTAGGAACTCCATGAAAATCACCCTATCTGATGGATAGTGGGGTAACATGGCTAGATGACCTGAGTACCTATATACATGAATGTATGTAAAGTGGGGAACTAGACGAACCAATCTACCATCACCTCCTTGGCTACTGGTGAGATGTGTACATGTGACATGTGTTCAAGGTCTCTCATTGTGTGCATCAGGAACTGATCATTCACTCACTTGAAGTTTCTTTATGATTGTGTGAACTCAAGCTGCAGGAAATGCTCATGAACCTTTTGTACACCCAAAGTTCCTATAGTGTTCAACACTCTAAACTTGCCTTGGAAGGCTATCAGGTATATGAGGTATGAACACATGCAGAATTCATGAGCCTTGAAGAGATTGGTCATCTAGTTGTGGAGTGTATCATTGATCAAGGTAGGCCAATCATAGTGTTCTTTGTTGCTCATAATTTAAGCGATGACATAGTATATCCATGGCTGGAATTTCTTTGCCTCTTCTTGACCGGTAAAACAGTTGAGTAGAGTGATCATTACTGTGTATTCATCTTTGAATTCTCCACATCCTACATTATTTGGCAAGTTGCTTCTTTTCTCTTTAACCTATCTTTCTACCACTCTCTTCTAACATTTTTCTTTTGAAGTATTGAATGCCTTTTCTGACTCCTCCATAGATGCGACCAAGTTTTTCGCACAAGGTGGAATGACGAAGCACATTTCGATTTCCCTGGGCTTGAGGTTGCATATTACTCACCCATCGAATGCTTTACACAAGTGATTGTACAAATTCTATACTCTACACTGATATGGGAAATGATGCTACCTCAAGCAATCCAAATTGCTCAATATTCTAAAGTGTGCTTTTGTCTATGCCTTCCAAATTTTCTATGTTGACCTCTAGGTGTGCCCAGTGTAGATCGATGCCAACTATTTTCAAGAAGTCATGAAGTAAGACCAATTTGGTCTTGTATTTGACCTAAGAGAATTGCATTTTGAAAACCTTGAAGATTGAATGGGCACACGATACTATTCAAACAACATTTTCTATCGTGGCTAAAAATAGCCTCCTCAAGGAGTAATTTTTATGAAAATTTCTGAGACGTGGGTTTTGTTGGGAATATTTTCCTGAATAGACCCAGAATGTTAGAAATTCTAAAAAGTGACTTTTCCTTAGACATGCAAGAACCCTCGGGGCAGAAGTATCAGAGGCATCATAAGCTTATTTTTCCCAAGAAAATCTAACACATGGGTATTGTGGACACTTTAGAGCTAAACAAACCTAGTTTGTCTATTTTTTGAAATGGTGAGTTTTTCAAAAACCCTAAAAAAAGGGGTAGTCGGGCAACTTTCTTTGGAAGAATTTGGCACATGGGTTTTATGGACAATGTTGTGTTGATCATACCCAAAAGGATAGATCTATGAATACCTGTTGTTTATTTGGACATGGACAAAGACCTAAGACAAGAATAGGAGAAAAATGTGGGGAGAAGGTAGAAGAAATATGTGGGGAGAAGATAGAAGTTATAATCTATTGCTTTGAATCTTGAAGAAAAATTCCAAAATTGAGAGACCCAATCTGATGCAATTTTGACAAGAAAATATTCTTCCTTTGTAAATGACATTTTGGAAAGATGGAGTTTGGAAGACTAATCCTCTATGCAACCTAATCCTAGAACCATGAAGAACGTTGAGATGGCTTCTGTCAAATCTTCAAAAGGTGTTGGAGAGAAAATATTTGTGTTTGAGCTCTTCAACCTGCAAGAAATAATGAATGATGGACGCTTGCACTTTGATATATATCAATCTGAGTTGCAAGAATTAGTTAGGGCACCAAATTCATGCTTGAGGAGTCTATTTGTGTGATTGGGAGTTAACTAGAAGAGTTTCCACCCAATTTGGGATGCCTAGGCTTGAGAAAGTGTTCAAAAATCCTAATTGGGAGTTGAGTTTAGATGCCACCTTGCTAGTTTGAATATTTTCAAATTTCGCTTGATGAATAGCCTCTGTTTGGTCCTGAATTTTGGTCACCTAATTGATCGTGAAGCCTTGCTAACATATTCATAGCGGAGTTGGATCAACTTTGAAGAGATGTTATTGGGGGTTACAAACCTTGAAAAATGAAACTAGTGCCTTGAATTCTTGGGCACCTTTTTCTAGAAGGGTGCTCTTTCTACCAATGTTAGCCAATTTCTTGAATGCTTTTCAATTTTCTCCATTTGACACTCCATGCTTTGATATGCAGTCACCAATGATTAATGATTCCCATGAATGTGTTGAGACATAGAATGGAAAACCAGTTTGATTTCAAAAAGGATGACTTGTATTGCATGTTCTGAAGGTTGATTTAGAGGGATCAAAAGTTTGGAAACCCTTGGTCTGTAGGGGTTCCTTTGACCTTTTGTGTTGTAATTTTTACTTTGCAACCTTTCATGATCAACTCCAGTTCAATCTTCATCGTCGGATGTTTGATTGTTCTGTTGAATCTATTGACGGTGTCATCATGGAGATTGATCAAAATAGAGGACTTCCTAGAAGTTATGAAGCTTGAATACTGTATCTGATTGCCCAAAAAATTGGGCACCTATTTCTAGGAAGGTACATTTTCTTCAATAGTCAATTCTTCATTTCCTTCAATTTTCCTTCGTCTCCAGCATTTTACGCTTGATCTTCTTTTGTGAGTGCTTGACATGTCCCGTGAACTTGCAACTACATTTACCATGATGTTGAAGGGATGCTGAGAAGATGTCTTGGAGAAGACAGTTGCTAAAATTCACAACAAGTTACTTTAAATTTTGGGTGACCCTGGCTAGCAGGGGCATTTTTTCCTTGATGTCTACTAATTCATCCTCTATTTCGCATGCTCAGACAATCAACAACTGCCATCATTTGATATTTTTCATGAATTGGCTATTGGATCCATCACAAAGCTGGGTTGAATCAGAGGAGATTATCTGGAGGTTGCCAATCCAAAGACTGGCATTTGATAGCTTTCATTCTTGGGTTCCCCTAGGCTACAGGGGCACTTTTTCCCTTGTTTGACTACCATCTTTGATGACTTTTTCTTTTATCATCTTCTGTCTCCGCCTTTTTTTTCCAGTGATTGATGAATCTAGTGAACTTGCTTGACGATGTGTCAGAAATCCAACAGAATTAGGAAGGAGATGATTGTCTTAGAAAAAAATTGATAACTGCATTTGACCTTTTGAACTCATGGGTGCCCCTGGCCAGTAGGGGTGCTTTTGGCTACAACTTCATCATTTTTTGTAAATATTGTCACCTCTCACACTTTGTGTTTACCCTCTCACCAACTACGTTGATTACCATTTTCAATGACACAAATGTGTTCATTGTTGCAATTTCCTTCACCATCATGCATGTATGGGTGCTTGAAAAATTCACCAACACTGACTAATGTTAGTAAACAGATTTGTCCTTCAAAAATAAATGAAAGAAAATGACTTAGAATGCCCAACAAGAAGAACAAATAGTACTAACAATTGAGTCACTTGTAATGATATTTGCAAGTGCTCTCTACTTATTTTACAAGGCACAACTACCTTTGAAAGATATGCAATGAATTTAAATATGTGTTGCTTTTAACCATAAAGCAGATAAAGGTAATGATTTTAACCAGAAAGCTTTGAAAGGTATATTCAAACAAGATCAACTTCAACAATAATAATTGTAAAAATTTCCAAATATACCATAAAATGCTCATTCATAGATCAACATTGCACAACAAGAAATTCCATACTGATAACCATTTCAATATAAATATACACTGATGACATATCCATAGAAACATAATAAGATTATGCATTGTAATTCAAAGGTTATATCTGCATAATTCACCAAAGCATATTCATATCGAAACAAAAATATTTTTAGAAACTTTATGTCTTTATTCTGAGAAAATCAAAGTTTTCCCAAAACAAGAGAGAGAGAGAGATCTCTCCACCACACACTATTTAAAGTCTTGAATATAAGTTTTAAATAACAGTTTCTTGAAGACAACTATTTAAACATAACATAAAATAAAGTCTTTTTAAAGATAATTAAAAGAAAAAGAGCTAAATTAAGTTGATGCTAAAAATAGATAAGAATCATTCCCCAATGGCTCCACGCTCTTCATCTTCAACCTCCACTATTTTCTCAGTTTCCAGTGACTTTTCCTTTTCCCTCTTCCTTGGACAATACAAAAAGAGTATTTTGTTATTTTCTCATATGCTGCAGTTTTGCATAAGTTCTCAACCTTTGGGGAGATAAACATACTGAAATAATGAGAAAGATGGGTACAAAATACAATATGCAAATATAAGTGCAAATCTCCCACCACCTCGCATTTAAGTTGCCATCACATCTGCATGTACCGTATTTATGAAACACTCCATTCCCAATTTTTGAAAGAAGGAAATTGTTGTAAAAGATGCACACTTTTCAATATGACTTGACATCTCCAGGTTGTACGACGCCTTGAAATGAGCAAAAAAAGGAGTCATATCACCAGGTCACTTGGATTGGTAACTTGGTAACCAAAATCTAGAGTTGACAGGTTATGATAACCTCCAACTCTGCGACTTGCCTGAAGATAGCACAAGGGAGGACTATGACAAGACTTTAGTCGCTAACACATGAAGTTACAAAACTTGATAAACTGACGACTAGGTTACGAACTCAAAGAAAGTGGCGACATGAGTTACATAACTCAGGAAACCTGCAACAAAGGTTACAAAAATTGGGAAAATGGTGACCTCAGGAGATAAACTCTAGATAAAAGACTTATAAGATAATAACAAGGACTTCAAAGAGGGTAGATAAGGAAAGCAAAGTCCGTGGCCTGAAAATTTTGGAACATGAGTAACAACTACGTAGCATCTTTCTTGTAGTAAGGCGTGCATTTTCCAAACTTAAAATATTTTTCGCATTTTTCAACCTTTGAAAATCCCCTCTGTCATGAAGCATCCTTTTTATCATCTTTCACCAAATATTCTTCCTTGAAGCTTTTGAGGCTTAGATCTTGATACCTAGTACTATCCATTCTACCATTGATGACCTCAGAGGTCCTATCTTTTCTCCTGAAAAAGTAAAAAAGACCCACCAGAGTAGACTTGGGTTTCTCATGAATCTGACTTGACCAATATGATTTTGAAGTGAAATAAACCTATCAAAATCATTTTGAGTCATTTTTGGGAAGGTCCTATTTTTTAGGGTTTTCCTAAAAATATGGGTTTGAAACCCTAATTTTCAAAATTTCCAAATTTTGCAAGTATCCTTCTTGACATAAACCCACAAAATCCCATGTTTTGTTTGACCTAATTTTGACTTTTGACAACAATTTTACAAGATTTGGACCAGTTTAATCAAAATGCCTTATTGAAGCAAAAATTTGTTTTGGGTACAACATTAGGCTCTGTCTGGTGACCATGTCGGATACTTACAACATAAGAGAACCGAGAGTCTCTAGTTTTGGTAGACTAGTATCTTATTAGTTGGGTAATGTAGTTTGAACTATTTCCTAATTCACCTAATAGTTGGAGTTCTCTTAAATCACCTAAAAGAAAGACTACCTAAGAAATCACCTAAAACACGACAATGCTTTACATAACGGGGAAATACATTACTACATAACGTTTACATTACAAAAAGAGGGAATACAATACGAAAAAGAAAGAAAAATATTTATAGAAATTCATTCCACCCCCGAAGGGATAAAATTCTTTAGATTCTATATGTTGTATCGCAGTGGGAAGATCCTTTCGTTTGAATGCGAGAGAATGTAAGAACTTTCTCCTGCAAACTCATGGAATTGGAACGACCCTAGCCAAAGGGAGTCAAGTTTACCGTATAATCCCTTGGGCTCATGTCTCTTTTCCCATAACAAGACTTTATCTTCAGTCTCAAAGCCTTCTTGTCAAAGATCTTCACTCGCTCTTGATGTTGAGTGATTTTATCATCTACATCCACCCTTTCTTCTTGTAGTTTCATTCGGGCAAAGGATACGTTTCTCGATTAGATATTTGAATTCCTCATCTTCCACTGTGGATGCCAGCAATAAAGCGTACAAATCCAATGTGATGGGTAACACAACCTCCATGCCATATAAAATAGTAAAAGGGGAAGTGTCGATAGCTCTCTTGGGAGTGATTCTGTCAACCCAAAGAGCGTCATACAATTTCTTGTGCCAAGCTCGTTGATTGGAGTCAACCAACTTGTACACAATCATGATAATTTTCTTGTTGGATGATTTGACTTGTCCATTACCTTGTGCGTAGTAATATTAATACTAGGACAAGGTGATGTCGTGATCAAAATAAAATTCTACCAGCTCCTTTGACGAGAAGCTTGTTGCATTGTCAGTCATGATCTTTCATGGTACCGCGAAGCATGTAATGATGTTTTCCTTGAGAAAGTTGTGCATGACTTTGAAAGTAGCTTGCTTGGTAGGAAACACCTCAACCCATTTTGTGAATTAATCTTTTGTTGTAAGGAAATAAACATGTCCCTTACTAGAATGTGTGTTGATCAGACCTACAAAGTCTATACCCCATTATTGAAATGGAGCATAGATATGATCATCGGCCTGAGTGGAATGGCTAACAGTTTGAGTTTTCCAACAAATTGTTGGCACATTTGACATTTGTGCACCCAGTCATATGCATCACAAAATAAAGTCAGCTAGTAGAACTATGCTCGCAAGATTTTGAATGTAGTAACCCTTGATGAGAAGTGGCCACTGCATGCTTGATTGTGAAATGATTTCAACAACTGTCATTGTTGGTCCCTATTTATGCATAATAGGAATGTTCCATCAAGCCTATGCTTGTATAGAACATTGTTCCTAAGAACATATTTTTGTGCTCTTAACTTCATAGTTCTTTTCTATTGTTTTTCCCAAGTGAGTTGGACATTCTCCATAAGTTAAATAGTACCAAAGTTTAGAGTACCATTCTTATGCACAATCAACCAGTAGGACCATGGAAAGGTCTTATTCAATCTCTATTTCTAGCATGACATTAGTAGCTTGGTGCTTTAGATCACCGTCTTCTACAATGAGTTGACATAGACCTCTCCCGTAGACGAGCTTGGTCGGCTTAATCTCCAAATCATATTTCTGAACCCTTGTGATCCAATTACCTCTTTTGGTGCCCATCTCCTTTTGAGTTAGGACAGTTTTGACTGTGGGATCTATAACATACACCATTGTGTGGGAGTTCAAGATGTAGAATCTGAAATTCTTAATAGCCTTCACAACTGCATATGCATTCTTTTCAATTTGGAAATACCAAGATTTACTATCTTTGAAGTTGCTTCTCATGAATGCAATTGGTGATTCAATTTCCTCATCTATCTTTTGTGTCAATATGGCAGAAAGAGTGTGTTCTAATGTGTAACAATAAAGAATGAATTCCTTATCAAAGTTGGGTCGAACCAACATCGGTGCTTGAATGATGGCTTCTTTTATTTGGTCGAATGCCTTCTTTCCTTCTTTAGTCCATTTGAAGTCAAATGTCTTCTTCATAATTGTTGGTATCAAGACATGATAACTTGGCCACAATAACCCTGGACACAATAATCCTGTCATACTAACCCAAGGAAAAAATAATCCAAGTTCATAATAACACATGGAAAGAATAACCCGTGGTCAAAATAACCCATGTAATTTATAAATTTTATTTTCCTTTATATTCTTACGGGGATAATTTTTCCATGGGTTATTTTGACCACGGGTTATTTTGGCTTGGGTTATTATGACCTTGGGTTATTGTGACTGAGTTATTCTGTCCAGGGCTATTTTGGTCGGGTTATTATGTCCTGTAACCATAATTGTTGATATGTCTTTGGTTAGCTCTGAGAAGTTAGGTACAAATCTTTGTATAAAATTAACTTTGTCGAAGAAGGAATTTACCCTGATTTTGTTTGTTGGGAGAGATAGGTTCTTGACTGAATCAACCTGAATGGGGTCAATCTGAGTTCTTTCCTTGGAGATGATGTGGCTAAGAAATTTTCCTTCCATCACTACGAAGATGGATTTCTTTGGATTCAATGATATGTGGTGGTACCTGCATCTCTCGAACACTTTCACTAAGTGTTTAAAATGATCTTATCACTTCTTTGAGAAAGTGGTAAGGTCATTAAGATAGGTGACAATTAGTTTGTCTTTTATATCCCTTATCGCCAAATCCATGGCTCTTTGAAAATTGGCACCGGTGTTGATGAGGCCAAAGGGAATCCTCTCATAGGCGAGCATTCCCCATAGGGTAGTGAATGTCATTTTTATTTAATCTTCCTCAACTACTACAATTTGGTTGTATCCAGAAAATTTGTCAAGCAATGACAACATCTCCAATCCAGTGACTATATGCAATGTGTGCTCCATGAATGCCAATGGATAGTTATCCTTTAGGGATGATTGGTTGAGGTTCCTGAAATCCACATAGATTCATATTTCTGCGTTCTTCTTATGCATAGGAACTATATTATAGACCTAGGTAGAATATGGATTGGGAAGATAATCTTTGCATCCACCATCTTCTACACCTTTGTGTAGATCGTATCTTGGATACATGGGTTGTAGTGTCTTTGCTTCTACTTGAAGGTCTTGATATCAAGCATGAGTGGAATTGTGTGAGACAATTCCTTAGGCGTGAAGACTTTCAAATATTCATAGGACCATGCAAAGACATCTCAATACTACTTGAATAAGGAGATGAAGCTATTTCTTTCCTCTATAGTACAATACTTTCCCAAGTTGACAAGCGAAGGCTTGTATTCAATACCAATGGTCACTTCGCAGTAATCAACAAAAGTCCTGTTGTCTGAATTCCTCTGATCTTGAACATTTTTGTCAATATCTATAAAATATATCCTTCAAGGATACTAGACCCTTGGGAATATTGTTACCTCTCAATTGAATGACGCCTAATTTCGTTGCTTTGGAATATTCTGCTGCAAATTCTTTAAAGGGAGAAGCAATGCATTCAAATAATAACTCTTTGTAATTTTCTACCATGCAGATGAATTCTTCAATGTGATCATAATCATCAAAGACCTACCAGTTATCGCAATTGTTAGGGATGGTAGACCTGTACATGAGCTCAATAGCGAAGGTGTTCTAGAACAAAAGTTAGAATGGGGCATGAAGAGAGCGGTCAATACCGCAAGGGCATCCGCTCTACTATTATGCTCTCGTGGAATGAGCTTGATGTTGAATTCCTTGAACTAGTCGATTACATTCCACACCCTTTGTCTATAAGACTGAAGGAGACTTTTCTTTACTTAGTAGTGATCTTTGATCTGTTGCTCAATAAGTTTTGCATCACCTTTGACTTGGAGTAACTTTATACCCATATTCCTTTTGTTTTTAAGACCTAGTATGAGTGCCTCATATTCCATCGTGTTTTCAAATTGCAAGTGATAAGATAATGGGTATAACACACCTTTGAGAAAAGTGATGAAAAATCCTATTCTTGAGCCTGTTGTTGAGCAACTTTCATCAAATTGCATCATCCACATCCTTGAATCTTCATTTGATGTGCTTGTGGAGTATGAAAACTTTTTCCTTTCTTCTATTACTTTGAAAAACATAACATATGTTTTGAGACTTGTGTCTTGATACAACACTTGTGCTTGGGGATATTGAGATTTCACCACCATGAATCTTTATTTCATCTTAGGTTCCAACTTGAAGCTACCTTTCTTCAACGGAATTGTCATATATGAACAATCCAACTGAATCTCTCCTTCGAGATCCTTGCAAAAGCTTCTACTCAATAGCATCTCGTAACTAGTTGGAATACTAGATACCGAGATGTTCATCATGATCTTCTTTTCTAGGCATGATGCCATCCTTACTTGAGCCTCTTTTAGTTGGCCGACCAACAACACCGACTTTGATTCAAGTGAGCAACACTTGTTGTGAGTCTTGGTGCATGAGATCCCCAATGCATTCATGATTTATAAGGGCATGACATTGTTAGAAGCTCCTAAGTCTATGATGTAGTTGTCAAGTTTGAATCCTCCAATATATAAAGATATTTAGAAAGGCTTTGGATTTTCTTCTGCTGGTACAAATGACTCAAGTAATGTGAGCTATATTATAGCTTGCTTCTTTACAACCTTGAGAATCCTATCCAATTGTTCTGGATGGTCTTGAAGATACTCCAATTGTGATATTTGTACCTTTGTCTTCATCATGGATGCCACGATGTCAAATTTTGCTAAAGATGGATCTTGAGCAACCGACATTGTGTTTTCATGTGAAGACTTGGGATTAGAAGTAAAAGGCACTTCTTTTCCCTTTTCATTTCATTTTCATCTTTCTTCCTCTTCTTTTTGTGCTTTGAAGTGTTGAGCATGTGTGAACACAGGAATAGAGATATTCTTGTGATTTACAAGTGAATATTGACGATATTTTTCTCTTCTTGATTTATGGGTTCTCTATCAAAGTATACCATTACGGAGTCACCATCAAAGTTTTCCATTTGTGGCGAGACAATGTTTTAACTTGGTGAAGGTACAAAACTTGAACTTGGAGTAGCCTCAGTGTATTCCATGATTTAGTTCATTTTCAAATTCTCAAGACATGAGGATCTAGTATGTGCATCAGTCTCGTGGAAAGAGAAAAACACATTAGATATCTCAAATTTTACTTGTCTTGGCGGAGGTCCTGGAAATCTTGGCTTGTAGTTGTTGAATGGCTAAAATTTGTTCCTCTTTGGCTAGTAAGGTTATTGAGGTTGATATGATGGTGGTGTGGGCAGTGCTTGTTTCCCTTGAGTGGGTGACTGTCTTTTGAGGATAGTCGCCTTGTTGGCTACCTTCTGTAGTAGTGGATCTATAGAAACTTGAACAAGTGGTTTGATAGCATCAATTTTCATCTTCCTGGATGTGATCATTTTGTCTTCAATCTCAATATCTTTTTCTTGTGCAATTTGTAAGTCCACTTCATGGCTCAGTTTTAAGAAAAATGTTATCTCTAATGGAAGGGCATTGATGAAGCTTCTCATCAAGATCTCATCTGATCGATTAAGTGTATGGGAGAGGCGTGTGATGAGGTGATTAAACCTTGCCACAAATTATCTCATTGGTTCAGTTGGCTCCATCTTTGAAATTGATAGTTGAGAAAATAGTTAATGACTGTCTTCAGCGAGCTTGAATCTTGCCAAGAAATTCTTGCTCATGACTTCCCAACTTGTGATAATGCCTAGTTCTAGATGATTAAACTAGTTTGCAACATTTGCCTCAAGAGTCTCAACAAAGAGATAGATGACGATATCTTTGTGTGGCACGTGCAGAACAGAGCAAGCCAATGTTAATGATGAGATATATTCATCAGGTTGACAAGCCCCAATCACCATGAAATCTTGGGAAGTTCTTTCTTGAACCTTTGGGTAAATCATGATGTCCTTGCAAGGCCAATGGCCTGATGTTATTTCCTCAAGGAAATGGGGCTAGAAGTCTTGGATTTCTCCTATTTTGGCCATTTTCATTGTTGTCATTGCGCCCATTGTTTCTGGTTGAGTTGGAGGTTCTTCTTGTGGTTCTTCTTGAAAATGTTTAGGAACCTCTTGAAATATTGGCTTTGCATTGAATGCTTCTCCAACATTTTCTTCTTGAAAGAGAGGATTTGTTCTCCTCCTTTTGTAAACTTGGTAAGCCAAGATGATTTATTGCCACGTGGGAGGTGGTAAAACTAGCCTTTTGGTTGCATGATCATCCTTTTCTTCTTCCTTATCTAGAGTAGTAGTTGTGTTTCTCTACTGAGTAGATGTTGTATTGTTCTCGAAGATGAAACTCCATAATCTATTGATGATTTTTGTTTGCTCTCCTTGAACAAGTATGAAATTCAGTTGAATGATGGCTGGTGTAAGACCTAGTTGTTCAACTGGAGCAGTAGGACGCCAGATGGTCATTCCTGTGTCATAAAAGCATTAGCTTTTCTTTGAAGTTTTATGCCTCCTTGCCCCATTGTGGGTGCCAAAAAACTGTTGGTATTTCAATTAGCATCTCTAGAGTGCTTTTTGGAAATTGACATCTATGCATAGTATTAACTGCTCTTAAAATTAGGAAGGGAAGCTCCATATTTTATTGATGCTTGCATAAAATTTAAAGTGAACTAAATTCCTATCTTTTTTACCCAGCGGCAAAGCACAAGGTTATAAAATGCAATGCATTGCAGCTAAGGTTTTCTCTGGTTTTTGAAGATCTTAACTACAACTAAGCTAAATCTATGACTATCCTATCTCCTCGAGTAATTCAAAGTGAGAGGATCTAGGAGCAATTGGAAATGGTTTGATCACTTAGAAAAACTGTCTCTCAGAATGCATCTAAAGGCTCTAAACATTCAAATTTACGTTGAAACAAAGTTCATGCAAGTAAACAACAAACGGTAAGCTAAATCTCAGGATTCCCAAGGAGGTGAGGTGCTCTTTTTGAGGTGTAGGCTGAAATATAGATTACTAGAAACAACATATAATGATAATCTTAATCTCTAAATTCCCAAGGAGGTGAGGTGCTCTTTCCAAGGTGTAGATTGAAAGAAAGATTATTTGAAACAACATACATGAAAGATCTTGAGAACTTTGGATCAAAGGTGTGTGGCTCTCCTAATTTATTATCTCAACTTTGATAAAAAAATTACACTTTGGGAAAGAAAATTTCATGAAGTAGAACAATCACACAACATGCGATCAACCAAATACACATGAACATATATTAAACAAACCTATCTGAATAACAAGAATGCAAGAGAAAATCTCGATGTTTAGCTATAAAAAATACGATTTGAGAACATATACTAAGTGAAAAAAGTTGCAAGCAAACAACTCAACATTTTGCTACCATGAAGTAAAGTTACAAAATAATGAGCAAAGGCTCTTATTTATAGAAGCTCAGAGTAGGCAACCCTAGTGTCTCCTTGAGTTAACAATGAGTTCTTTCCAATCAACAAGATTTATTCCTATGTCTAAAATTAGGTAACCTAACAGTTAACTGGAAATTCTACATCAGTTAACTGATTCTAAACTAAAAGAGAACTCCAATATACAAAAATGTCTCCAAAAAAAGACATGCATAATTGGTGGGACAACGAGTTAACTTGGAAAGAGGCATCAAGTTACACCTCATCAATTTGATTCATCAGCTCCTCTAACCAATTGTTAACTATCTCTACATCTTGATAATTGATACTTCTCTGGATGATGATGTTTCTTCACAGCATCTCCTCTCCACTTGCAATCTACTCCTGTTGTCCAATCTTCTTCGTAGCTATGTCATCAAGCTTTGTTGACATGGTTGCAATTTGACTTAACCTATAGTGAACAAGGTCACCACATAAACTGCTACGGATGAGGTCCTGAAACTTTGTTTGTACTTAAGCTAGCTCGATGTACACACCACCTTCATGCTATTATTGGCAAGGGATAGATGTTACCAATGTTCTTATGAACTTGAAAGCACTTTCCATGATTTTTTTGTACTCAATCAATTCCATAGAGTTTATATCATAAGCTTTCACCTTGTAGACAACTTGTTCTTTCCAAATGTAAAGTTGTTGCTTGTTCTCCTTTGTAGTGACTGAATTGTACACCATCTTCAAGTTTGAGATGGTGATCTCATCTCAAGGCTTGGTCTTTGCTATGCCTTGTTCTGATTCTTGGATCTTCGCGTGAAGGTCATGGGAATTGTACCTCAGTTGGTAAAACTTTGCAAGTATATACCGACTCGTGATGATGAACTCTTCCACTTGATCTCTCAAGTGCTTTCCATATAGGATCAATTGACTTAGCTGACTTTGTTTTGCAAGGAGCTCCAACATTTGCAAAAGAAAAGTGGTGACATTTGAGGTACCATGTATCAAGTTAGATATATACTATCATAGCTACTAGTTTTCAGCCTTTGAGGTTGCTTTGTCTTCACCATCCTTCACCACTCTTTATTTTATGCTCACTAAAGAAACCTCAAAGAGATCCACCTCAACCTGATATGTGCTCTTGCCAAGGTTGACTTTCAACAAGGTGAAATCATCTACCTCTACCTCATTTGCATTTCTCTCCTCAGGTGCTGCAGCAGTCTCAATGACAATCTTGTTGTCGGAGTTCTTTACCACATGAACTTGCTTTTTTAGCTTTTTCTCTGATGTGTCTTGGCAGACATGATCATATTCTACAAAGTCTAATTGGTAGGATGACTTCAACCTCTTCCTACCTAGGATATTTTCAAGCCAAGATGAGTCTCGACTAACCTCTCTCAAAGGTTGGATGCTAGTCTCATGAACTCCTGATGAGTGAGATTGTGTTGCAATGTCTCATGGTGGTGAATTCAACTCTAAGTCAATACAGATCAATGGCTACTGTGGTGGTGATGAAATGGGAGGCTCTACTTCCATCTTTGGAATTGTCTCGGCTGTAACTATTTCCATTTTTGGCACTCTTTCAATTGTGTTTGTGGTTGTCTCCACATGTTGCTCTTGCTGATTTATATCAACAATCAACATTTTTCCTCTTGTATTTCTTGACGTTCTATTTCCTTTAGGAGGGTTAATCCATGTATTTTTTTGGGGTTTTGATCTTGACGTGGAAGGTATCATAGTAGTAACCGGTGGAAGCTCTGTGTTGGGAATGACTACCTTCCATGTTCTCTTGTTGTCTAGGAAAAGTTGGTTGTTCTTGACAACTCTGCTTATTCTTTCCTTAACAGATGCACTTTCCTTGCATACCAATCCACGACTCGAAGTGGCTGCAAGTCAACTTCATCTATAAAGAATGTGGGAAGCGTGAATTCCCCAACATCATCTAATAACCATTCCACATCCTCTTAAAAGAAGTCAACAATCTGTGGAAGCGTGAACCTATTGTAGTTGTGCCTTCGCACTTCAAACTCATCTTCACAGTTGAACCAATAGTCCTCTATGGAATATTTGTGTGAAGAGTAGTGACCAAGGCATGTTGAATAGTGACCCCAAGGATTGTATGCACATCTTTCGATGAGATACTTAAGGTTAAGTCTCATCATCTCATGGAAAATAGCTTTGGCATCAACTACTGATGGACACCTATAAGGTCCCATCTGAAAGGAAAAGTTTGCAACTATCTTGTGTTTGATATGTAGAAGAGAATGTACCTCATGCAACTATCATAGGAACTCCATTAAGATCACCCTATCTAATGAATAGTGGGGTAACATGGCTAGATGACCTGAGTACCCTTATACGTGGATGTAGGTAAAAGTGGGGAACTGAATGAACCAATATGCCCAATCTACCATTTCCTCCTTGGTTGCTGGTGAGATGTGTACATGCAACTCATGTTCAAGGCATCTCACTATGTGCATCGGGAACTGATCATTCACTCTCTTGAAGTGTATTTCTGATTGTGTGAACTCAAGCTACGAGAAATGCTCATGAACCTTTTGCACACCCAAAGTTCCTATGGTGTTCAATGCTCTAAACTGGCCTTGGAAGGCTATCAGGTATATGAGGTATGAACACATGCAAAATTCTTGGACCTTGAGGAAACTGGTCATCTAGTTGTGGAGTGTATCATAGATCAAGGTAGGCCAATCAGAGTATTCTTTGTTGCTCACAATTTGAGCGATGACATAGTATATCCATGGCTGGAATTTCTTTGCATCTTCTTAACCGGTAACACAATTGAGTAGAGTGATCATTACTGCATATTCATCTCTGTATTCTCTACATCCTAGATTCTTTGGCAAGTTGCTTCTTTTCTCTTTAAGTCATCTTTCTACCATTCTCTTATGATATTTTTATTTTGATGTATTGAACAACTTTTTGCACTCCTCCATAGATATGACCAAGTTTTTCGCACTAATGGAGAAGCACCTTTTGATATCCCTAGGCTTGAGGATGCATATTACTTGCCCATCTACTAATCAAATCTCTCATCTAGTAGGGTTGTAATGCTTTATACAAGCGATTACAAAGTCTACGCTTTGCGCTAAGATGGGAAATGACACTGCCTCAAGTGATCTGGATTGCTCAATATTTTGAAATGTGTGCTTTGTTATATGCCTTCCAACTTTTCTAGTTTACCTCTAAGTGTGCTTGATGCAAATCGGTGTCAACCATTTTCAGGAAATCATGAAGTAAGACCATTTTGGTCTTTTATTTGAATTGAGAGAATTGCATTCTAAAAACCTTGAAGATTGACTGGGCATACGATACTGTTTGGACAACTTTTTCTGCCATGACTAAAAATAGCCTCCTAAAGGGGTAATTTTTATGAAAATTTCTAAGACATGGGTTTTTTGGGAATATTTTCTTGAATGGACCTAGAACATCAAAAATTCTAAAAAGTGACTTTTCCTTGGACATGCAAGAACCCCTTAGGGTAAAATTTTCAGAGGCAAAAAAAGCTTATTTTTCCCAAGAAAATCTAACACATGGGTATTGTAGGCACTTCAAAGCTAAACAAACCCAGTTTGTCTATTTTTTGAAATGGTGACATTTTTTGGAAACCCTAAAAAAAGGCGTAGTGGGGCAACATTCTCTGGAAGAATATGGCACATGAGTTTTATGGCCAATGTTGTGTTGATCATACCCATAAGGCTAGATCTATGAATAACTATTGTTTACTTGGACATACAAAAATATCTAAGACAAGAATAGGAGAAAATATGGGGAGAAGCTACAAGAAATATGTGGGGAGAAGATAGAAGTTATAATATGTCGCTTTGAATCTTGAAGAAAAATGACAAAATGGAAAGACCCAATCTAATTCAATTTTGACAAGAAAATCTTCTGCCTCTAAAAAGGATGTTTTGGAAAGATGGAGTCTAGAAGACTAATCCTCTGTGCAACCTGATCTTGGAACTACGAAGAACTCTAAGAATGGCTTTTGTCAAATCTTCAAAAGGCATTGGATACAAATATTTGTGTTTGAGCTCTTCAACTTGCAATAAATAATGAATAATGGACAACCACGCTTTGAAATATATCAATTTGAGTTGCAAGCATTTGTTAGGGCACCAATTTCATGCTTGAGGAGTCTATTTGCGTGATTGGGAGTTAATTGGAAGAGTTTCTACCCAATTTGGGATCCCTAGGTTTCAAAAAGTCTTCAAAATCCTAACTAGGAGTTGAATTTGGATGCCACCTTGCTAGTTTGAATATTTTCAACTTTCACTTGAGGAACAACCTCTGTTTGGTCCTAAGTTTTGGTCACTTGATTGATCACAAAGCCTTGCTAATAGATTCACTACATAGTTGGATCATCTATGAAGAGATGTTACTGGGGGTTACGAACCTTGAAAATTGAATCTGGTGCCTTGAATTCTTGGGCAATTTTCCTAGAAGGGTGCTTTTTCTATCAGTGTTAGCCAATTTCTCCAATGCTTTTCAATTTTCTCTATTTCACCCTCTATGCTTTGATTTGTGACCACCAATGACTGGTGATTCTCGTGAATGTGCCGAGACATGGAATGGAAAACCAGTTTGATTCCAGAAAGGATAATTGTCATTGCATGTTCTGAAGGTTAATTTAGAGGGCTCAAAATTTTGGGCACCCTTAGCCTACAAGGGTGCCTTTGAACTTTTGTGTTGTAATTTTCACTTTGCAACCTTTCATGAACAACTCCAATTCAATCTTTGTCATTAGATGTTTTATTGTTTTATTGAATCTGTTGACGGTGTCATCACAAAGATTGATCAAAACAAAGGACTTCTTAGAAGTTACGAAGCTTGAAGATTGCATTTGATTGCCAAAAAAGTTGGGTACCTATTTCTAGGAAGGTGAATTTTCTTCAACACTTAAGTCAATTCTTCATGTCCTTCAATTTTCCTTTGTCTCCAATGTTTTATGCTTGATCTTCATTTGTGAGTGCTTGACAGGTCATGTAAGCTTGCAACTGGATGCATTGTGAAGCTAAAGGGTTGCTGACACTAGTAGAATATGGAAAATAAATGACTACGTGACTAAAAATTTTAGTCACGTGACTAACACTAGTAGTATTTGTAAAATAAATGACTAATTTGGTCATCAGGTAAAATCACAACTAAATGACTAAATAAATGACTAATATTAGACAAATAAAAATGACTAAATAAATGTGCTCATTATTAAAATCTTGTCCATAAATTTCATTTTAATAAACATACTCTAAAACCTTCGTGAAGACCTTATTTTCAATCGTAGCCTGCCATAATTAATAATAAAATATTACAACTAAAATTACTAATAAATATTTTTTGTGGAATAAATATTGTGTTTTGTGGTGTCATCATATGAACACCAAAGTTTCTTCTAAATTGATGAAAAACCACCAAATTATAAAAATTAATGAAAGCCATAAGAGAACCTAAAAAACTAAAACCCAAAAACCTTGAAAAACAAAAAAATAAGCAAAAGGAAGAGAAAAAACAAAAGATAAGAATAAGCAACCAAATAATCTAAGAGGAAAAGGACAAAAAAAAAATTTATAAGAATAATTTTCATTTTAATAAACATGCTTAAAACCTTCGTGAAGACCTTATTTTCAATGTAGCCCACCAAAATGGAGTAGTGAGTCAAAACCTTATTTTCAAGGTAGCCCGCCAAAACTGAGAAGTAAAGCATGACACCTAATTTTGGATTGCAACCTCTGCCCATTTTTTTACATCGGACATGATTTGTGTAGAATCTTGTGGTAAGTCACTTTCCATGGTTTCAGTTAATTTTACTTTTCAAATTTGTATGTGGTCAGGCCATATGATCCATATGATCCATTCTTTTTAATAATTTTACTAGCTGCTTGTTAACTAACAATGATTATGTTCTTTTTAGGCTAACTATGGAAAAGCAGATCCATCTTGTGTTGCAAAAGTTAAGGATTTATATAGAGAACTTGGAATTGAGGTTTTTTTATTCTTTTCTTTTCCGTTATGAGATGTTAAAAGTGATCTTTTCTTTTTGAAGTTTCCACTATCAACTTGCATAGTTCACAGGAGAACTTACATTTATCTATAAAAATGATATATTAAGGGACATGTAGATTGAGTTGTCTATAAAAATTTTAGAATTTGAACTCTTAAAATTAGCTTCCACTTTCTGAGGGGGCATGCAAATCACTTTTGAAGTTGAGTGTAAAAAATAGAGTAGCACATAAAGAAAAAGGATGAACAATAATAAAGTGAAAAGTGGCTCTTTTATCAACCATGTAGAGTACAATGAAAGGAGTGCATGGATGGAAGGGGTTTAACGTTTATAGTGCAATGGAATAGTAGTTCAATTGTACAGTATATGTCATCCTACTTTTTTTGAGAACTCTTACTGAATTCCCAAAAATAGGAGTTCCCAAGTGATGCCAATAGATATTATAAATAGAAAAAAAACAACAATATTTTCATATAAAAACAAGAGCTAATTCATAGGCCCTATAAAAATCTCTAACTCTTTGGCTCCCCTTTGATACTTTTCTACATTCTTATAGATTATATCTCCATGATTAATATGGACTGGAAGGGTTGAAAGGGCACTGTTGATCATGTTTTTTGCACAATAACAACCAGATAGAATATGTTATCCTATCTCTCTTGAAAGGTAAATCTCTATCGGAAAGCCTCAAGAGATAACCCCAAGGTCTCTAATGTCAGGTCTTGACAGTGCATAAACAACTCAGTAACGAAATGTGAAAATGTTGGTAATCACAATGGGACCTTACTACAAGCAAAATACTGAATCGATTCTATCAAATTTAACAAATTGGTGATACTTCAATCGAAGATTTAACCCAATAATCAAAGAAATGGAAAAAGGATAAGGGTTTTAAAGAGATTTCTAAATACAATACTACTCCTAAAATTAACAATGAAAGTAACCAATACTCAAAATGGACCAATCCCTCAAAACTAATTTTTGCTTGACCAAGATAAATCTGCAATCTCACAGAAAGCAGTGCAATCTTTTGAGGAGTTAAGATTTTCAAATTATGAACACTCATTCAAACAACCCTATTGCAGTTGAAGTGAATAAAACTTCACAGTCGAACTTAAGCACAAGGAATATGAAAAGTCCAGGCTAACTTTGCAAAGCAACTAACAATTAGTTGGTTGCGAAAAGTATGGACTAAGAGATTGCTGCAACATTTAAGTATCAAATCACAAACATTGTCAAATTGAATCTAATCTAAATATTGACCAACTCAAAGAAATTTTAAAGATGGAAGAGCAAGAACCATGCAAGACAAGAGAGCACAAATATGGCACCAAATCACCAATGTCACTAATTGCATTCAAATTGTTCACTGTAGCAACAATTTTAGCTTTCTGTTACAACATTTGCTTGAGGGAAACTACCTACTAACTTACTCTACCTCTATATTTTGGTTACAAGTTCTAACTCTCTAACTATTTCCAACTATCTAACCTTCTAACTCTTTACAAATGAGGCCACATGCCCAATATATAGAAATCCCCAGGAACTCGTCGGCCAGGCAAGGGTTTCATAGCAATAACTCGGCACAACCACCCGGTCTAGAGAGTCTTCGAAATGGGTCAAATAGGCATTAAATGCACATCCTATCGAGGTCAGCCTGGGATCCGCACTACAGCTCGGACGATGCGTGAGAAGATAATAGGGAAGCACAAATCGTGTCGTAGCCTATCATTAGCTCTCTTCCCTATTATCCCCGTGCCGATCTAACTCTTCATGTAGCCTCAAGAACACTGCATCTAAGTAAGCCATAGGTGGTACTGGCAGAACCCTAAGTCACCTCTCAATGGACGCAATCTCCTCCCTTGAGTGTTTAACCAACCTATCCCAATCTACCTTGTATGTCACATGCTTATCAATAACTGCGAGGTAGGTGGCCGCATCATCTAGTTGGTGCTCAGAAACAGAACCATCATCAAGTGGTGCATACACATCATGCCACCATCCTTTCAATTGTTCCAGGCTCAAGTACTTGGATGTGATCTTTCTTCTTCCTGTCATGATTTCAAAGAAGGTAATGGAACCATTGTAAACCTCGGTTAGGGTGTCATCAATCTGCTTCCCTCATTTGTGAATCTTTTTCAACACCTTCTGCCTAATTTGCAGTGCCTCAAACCAATCCCAAGGTTTGGCAGCTCTAGAAGAAGGAAGAATCCCGTCACTTACCAACCTGTCACGAGTGTATTCCATTAGAGTTCTGATTTTTTGTAGAAGGAGGTTCGTATCCTCCTTATCTTATGCCAACACCTGCTTCAACCAATCAGTTGCCATAATAGCATCCTTCCCTGTTGATAAAATTTCCTTAATAGCTTCATCACCCTTTTCTTGCACCCCTTTCAACCAATTCACAGTGGCAAGGGTGGAAGCTTTCATCTTTTCAAGCTCAGTTATGGTCTCCTGAGGTAGAGGATTGGCAGCAGAGGAAGAAGGGTTAATGGACTGTAGAGGCTTTATTAATTCCTCCAAGCACTTCCTGAGATTTTCATTTTCTCTCTTAAGTTCTTGCTTGGTCTTCATTTCCTTCCTCAATCAATCCACAATAACTGCACTGGAGACCTCATAGTCCTCAATATCCTGCTCAACTGATGTAGGCCCAAGATTAAAAGTCTGTATATTATAATCATTTCCAGCCACATCGTCTTTGTTTTTATCTGGAATAGGGGTAGCAATATGAACAACCTTGTTGTGTGCCTCATTTCTCTTGACCCATGAGATCACCCTAGCCTTCTTCTTACCTTTATCTTTTCCAATCCTGGCTAGTAGTGCATCCCAGTTCGGTGGACTATCCTCCACTACCACCTGTTTTCTTTTTATTTCTTTCTCCAGCCAATTAGGGACAGTGGACTCCAATTGCACTCTGCTCTGCCCCATTTCCTCTTGTCGATCTCCTATTATTTCCTCATTCAAATTTTGTTCATCAGGAGTCTCATCCGCTTCACTTTCCTTCCCCTCAGCATGCTCCTCTTCATGTGTAGGTGATGGATCCTTTACTGCCTCTACCTCCCTTGGAGGAGATTCAACTACTTCAGTTCTGACCAGAGAGTTTGCATGTGCAACCATAGGGGACTACATTATCTTTTCAATTTCTGCCTCTGCACTGTGGAGTTCCCCTTCATGAAATTCCTCACCTCTAGTATCTGGATCTTCATCAACCTCTTTTGTCTCACCTCGTTCATTTTGGGTTTCATGAGCGGGAGGGATGTCATCATGCTGCTCCTCATGAGAAGCCACCGGAGGTCGATCAGCCTTAGACACACTGTCCCTGGGAGGAGTCCTAGACTTCCTTGCATATACTTTGGACTTCTCCTCCGAGCTTTCAACATTTATTACCGGTGGGGAAACTTCTTCCCCAACCTTGGAGCTAGCCTTCTCTGATAATTTGACAATTCTTTTCCTCTTAGGTACAGGAGCATCAGCCTCAGGACTCTATTTTTCAATCTCTTTTTGCTCAGGCTTCTTAGTCCTAGTTCTTTTCTTAGCTTTTGGCTTGCTCTGTTTCACTGTTTCCTAGGCCTCTTCTTCTTGAACACCTTTAGATTTAACTTTGATAAGGGAATCTAGCTTTCCCTTTCCCTTCGGATCTTGTTCGGTGGATTCTTCAGAAGTAGAATGGGAATCTAAGTCCCCCATCAGGGCATAGGTACATTGTACTCCCTTGTTTTCCAATTCCCATACCATGTGTTTGAGCCACATCCTAGTAAATTTGAGGACTAGATCTATCAATTGTTTCAGTTCTGTCTTCTCCTCTTCCAACCAATCCACATCACCAATTGGCCTATCCTTTACCGCTTCATAGGCATGGTCCTAAATTAAGTTCCCATCATCCTCCAATTGATCAGGCACTTCCCTTACATTATATAATCGAACTGCATCAACTGGAAGCCAGGAGAATTTCTTCTTTCTTACCTCATATTCATCACCAAAATTGGCCCAATAGTCCTCCAAATTGACCTTATGGTTGTACTCTCTACTGGCCCTCTTTTGAGCCTCCCCTGTGATGTTAAATTTGGATCTCTTGGAGTGGAAAGACAAGCCAAGAGCACTCAATTCTTCTTCTGAAGCTTGGGCAGAACCAATGGAAGGACAAACCTCTCCAGTGCCAATCCTTAGTGGGAAATCCCCACCAAATCCTGTCTTGTGCTTGTCCTTCTTAACAATGGCATCGAAGTCGCAAATCTGCCTAGTGACTTCCAACAAAATAATGTGATCAGTGGGGTACCTTGGAAGCCTGTATGGGTCCCTTTGGTAGCCATCAATCCAGATGTAAGAGAAGGTTGGGAACTAAATAAACCACGCTCCATATTTTCTGATGAGCTCCTTAGCCAGATCTGAAATCCTGACATGCATTGTCTCCTGAAGCATTCTGGTGATATGCATGGTGAATGCATCATTTTCCCTCCTATAGTTTGGGCTTCCTAAATACAACTGAGGGAATACTTCATAGATGATGTCCTTTCCAAAAATTCCCTTTGTATCCAATCCTCTATAGGGATGGAAGCTAGAAAGTGCATAGACCAAATATGAGGTCATGGTGAAGGTCTTTGTTTGCAACACATTGGACAACTGCTTGTGAATGACTTGGCTAATGATCCCTACCCAATGGTAGTCAATTTTCTCTTGTTCCATTCTCACAATGGCATGGCACATCCAATTCTAAAATGTGCCAGCATTCCTCAATCCAACCACCCTGCTAAGAAAGGTGATGGCATCGTAGTACTCCTTGAATTTTTCTCTTAACAGCTGCTTTGGCAATTTGGAGTAGTGAGACTTGGGCTTCTCCAGCCAGGAATTGATTAGTTGCTGTGACTTCGCAATTTGTTCATCGTAGAATTCCTAAGCTGCCTCAATGGTGAATCCCACCACATGAGATCTTTCTAACATGTCAAAGGTTTGGGCAATGGAAACTAGGTTGAGATTGGAAACAACTCTCCCTTGAGGCCCAATAATCCTCTGTGTATCCTAATCATAGTGCCTGGCACACTCAAGGACCAACTCATAGCATTGCACTATAGAAAGGAAACCGGCTACATGGGACAAGCCTGATTCCATCATCCTTCTAGTCACCAAGGGAGGATCCTTGGTCGCCATCCCCGCTTTAAATTCCTCATATTCCCAGAGGCCAACATTTGTATCAGTGACTTCTGACCAGAAAGAAGTGATCTTACTCTCAGGGACCTTGCTCTTAATGTCCAGCTTAATCCTCTCTACATCGGACAATGAGGAACCAACTGCTTCTTTGCTTGATTCAGCCTGTATTCATCATGAAAACATAGTAAAAACCATAGGAAAGCAAGGTTACTCCATCAAAACACCATTAGAATGCATCTCATATAGTCAAGGTGTTATTAAAATTCATATATAATGACCACAACAAATTTTGGGTTTCAAGACCATCCGCGAAATCTGAACTAGAGAGGAATTTCATGAAATTTCAGACCGATCAGATTCCAACGGAAAAAGCCAAGAAACACCTACTTAATCATCAGACTTGATCATTTTTCATTAATAAATCACATGAGAGATCCAACTATGACATGAAATAATCATCAAATGCATCACAAATTATAAACGAATCCAATTATCTCATGTTTCTTTATGTTTCATCAACTTTCAGGGAAATCCATGAGGGACGGATTTCCGCGAAGAAGGGGCCAAAGAGGAATTTTGGGAGATCTGGGAGACAGTGGATTTTGGAGAAATCCGGACCCGATGGACATCTGCAGTTTAGGCACAATTTTGGACCACTGGAGATTCCCGGAGCAAAGATTTTGGCAAGAGTTGGGATCTTGCGGAGAAGTCCTGGCGAAGTCACGAAGTCACACCAAAAGATGCTATTAGAAAAGGTCTCGCCAAGACATGGTGACTTTGGTGTAACATCTAGGCAAATGATGATATAGCAAACAATATCGATATGATCAAAGGTCAGTCGGGGTAAGGTCTCGGTGAATGTATCACGTCTCACCAATTGATGGGTCCAAGCAAACACTTCGGCCAGAATCAAGTTCTTGATAAGAGGTCCCAGCGAAGCATGAATGTTCTGCCGACTAAGGCTTGGTTTGAATTCAGCTAGAGGTCTCAGCGAAAAGATCTGGGCTTGCTAAGAATAGAAGGCCCTGCTACAACATCTTGGCGACCATTAGGAGTCTCGCCGAAAGAAAAGATTTTGGCAAGAGTAGGGAGCTTGCGGTAAGGTCTCAGTGAAGCATGAATGTCTCCCCGATAGAAGGTCACTCGACAAGAGCAGGACATGTTCGGTGAAAGGTCTCACCGAAAGTGAAAGTCCCAGCGACAGAATGGAAGATCGGCAAGATGAAAGGAGCCCGTTATGAGCTCTTGGCGATGAGGTTTGTCTTGCCGATAGAAAGACTTTCGGCATGAGAATTACGGGGTCCTGGTGACCAAATACCAACCTACGAAGGGCCTCAGCGAGACACATAATGACCTACGTGACATTTCCCCAACTTCGAAGGGTTACAGCGACTGAAAAAGAACAAAGCTCAGCGAAAGCGAAAAGCGCTCAGTGGGAGGTCTCGCCAAAGGACAGATGTCTTGGCGAAGCAAACGAACATCGGTAAAGATATTGGATCCCACTATGAAATCTTGGCGACCAAGACTTGTCTTGCGGAAAGTGAGTATGAACAAGCACATTGATGAGACATCTCCTCGCGGGGTGAGGTCTCGATGAAAGTAAAGGTCTCGCTGACTGATATGCATAAAAGATTTCATCGGTGTAAAAATGATAGTGTCACGGCGATCCAACATGAACTTAGGAAGACCCCTTCGGCGAACCTCAAGGTGGTCGATATGATGTCTCAGCAATCTCGAATGGTCATAGCGAAGGGAATCTGGAAGGGATGGAGAGTCCCGATTTCATCCAAATGCTGAACCAACTATTGATTTCGACAAGTTTAACTTAGAGCGAGTCAGGGATGGGCCTTTCATGAATTTTCTTTGTATTCTAGGTCAACCCCAAGATGAAATCACCTGATATTGCATTTCCCTAGGTTCGAACCCTATTCATCCGCCATTAGCACACAGGCAAGCTTAAAATTTAGTTGTTTCCACTATTGAGTCATCACTAGGGTTTACTAATTACTCTTAGGCAAGATTCATTAAAATGCAGATGGACACATGAACTCAAAACTCACCTGGGAGATGACAAAGGATGCAATACTGAACAACCCTAGCATGAAATAAACAAATAAACAGGAATTCAAATCCCACAAGCCCTCACTATACCAACGTTCCATTCATAATTCAATTTAAAGTAGAGCAATTAGACACATACCATTAAAAAGTGGGAACTGATCTTAGAAGCAGCAAACGCGAAGCTCAATGGGGTCTACAACAAACAGACGTAGGAAGGCACAAGAAACCATCACAGTTTGCCCGAATAGGCCAAAGTGAAGCCAACAGCTCAACGAACAAACTCTAAGGATGAAATTCTTGACTCATACAGCAGAAAATAGTGAACATAATGGCGCAAAAGATCTCAGAAATTGAGTAAAAACCAGCCTTCAAAGCACGTATGAAGCCATTAATGCAACTGACAAGACAGCCAGAGAAGGGATTTGAGAATTCGACAACAGGGTAGAATCTGGGAAAATTCGCCCCACATAGAAATCCGCTAAGACCCAAAATTCCTGAGCAATAAGGTCCAATCCGGAATCCAAGCAAGATCTGGGGAAATCCGACCAGGGCAAAAAATCCTGAATCTAAGCAAAAGCCCAAAATTCATCCAAAACTTAAGATTTTCAATAAATAACCTGGGGAAACACTTAGGCATTCAAAATAAACATTTAAGCAGATACCCAAGTGAGATAAAACCTCAAAAAGAAAGGGCCAGAACACCAAAACTGAAGCGAAAGAGGGTCCCTGCTTATAGCAGGGCGTGTGTGCAAAAAATTGCACAACAAGCACATGTCAATCTTTTCCATTTATTGGGCAATAAAGAGTTTGAAGTGACTGAAAGAATCAAATGTATCTCTTTACTCTAGATGCTTTATTCTCATTCAGTTATTAATATATCCAGATATAAACCATGATTACTTAAATCAGAACTAGAAGAAATCTCATGAAAACTACAAGAAGAGATCAATGATTAGATGAATCATGGAAATGAAACCAACTCCATAAGCCACAAAAAACAAAATATGCAATGTAAATGATAATACAGGCCTTCAAAGGAGTTGTCATGGATAAAGAATCATCCTCCCTTAGATCTCTTGTGAGAATGCTTAAAATCTCTTCAGTTATCCACAATATCCACATGCTATGAGCTCTGGTACAAAGATTATGCATAGTTCTTCTTAGTTTATTCAATTTGGTGCTATTATTTTTATCCTATGATTCAGGCTTCAAACCAACCCCTCTCATTAGTATTTGTCTTCCAGAAATGTCTAGAAGAGGGTAATCAAAATCAGTACTGGAACATCTAAAAGTCGAAGATCCTTTCCCTCAAACTGAAGTTTTGTTCTCGACAAACTAGAGCTGAGACAAGCCAAGAACTAGTGGAAGGGAAGTTGAATGAAAACTAAGAGCAACTAAAAGCCTTCCTAAGAAAAGTGTCCTTTCCACTATAATTGTCAGTTCTAGTGTCTCCTAGTTCATTTTTTCTAACATCTCATTTTTCATTTCTTGATAGAGAGCTTCTGAAAGATGTGCAAGATGTTCTTCAATCTCAACAATAAATGTTGAGATAAAGTGGAAGCATTGCTCTTGCAAATAAGGTGCTAAATCATTTATCCTTGAAGGAGATTTATGTGCATGAAGAAAACTTAGGAGGTCTTCCAGAATATTCTTGGACCCCTCATCTATGGTATCTTTTATTTGACTAACCTCAATTCCAAATAAGTGTTAAGGTGACCAAACCAGTCTTCATCATTTGTCATCATAAATCTAAAACTCAACCCAGGTAAATTGACACTGGTTAGGTCCCCTCTCTTGACAAGCCAACCCTCACTAGTAGTTAATTTTTGCAAATGGGTTTCAACATCTTTGTAACTTGCCAGAGATGTAACTATGGCTTCAAGGAATTTATCGACCTTAACTCTCTCACGTAGATCTACAAATCCATCAGCTATTATTTGTTTCATCCTACTAACAAATAGGATTTCATAAAGTTCATCCCATAGACTCTTTGAGTGCTAGAAAAAAATCTCACATGTGCATTGGCATGGAAATTCAACATTTGAACCAAAAACCATTTTTAGCCACTCCAAGCTCCCTTCAAATGCATCCAGACTGTCTAATGTTTCTTTGATCAATGTCTCATTCTCTGCAAGTTCCTTGCCACTTTTAACAAGATCAAGCAAATACTTTCCCCCAAGCCTATCCGCAGAGAGAATATCATCTGCACATGTCTTAAGCCACACTAAGCAAGACTCTGGTATAAATTCTCTCAAAAAAATCATCATGGTAGCTTGTAGCTTCTCTCTATGAGATTTCCACAACTGCACCTCATTGTCTGGGTTTGGAATCCCCCCAAACAACTGTGATTCAGGTGGCATTGCCAACATAGTCTTATAAAAAAGAGTAAAATCATTTAGAACCTCCAAGAAGAGTTCCCCAACCTAACAAAGTGTTACCTATATGAATCTTACCACATTACAGAAAATGGAACTGACTGCCCCCACCTTATCGATCTATCGGCCATACGTGTCTTCTAGTTCTAGCGATGCATCGACAGTTCTATTTTTTCATTGGCGTGAGGATCTTCTATCGGCGGGACAAGGTATCCTATTCTCGCAATGGTCAGATGGGGATGTCATCGATGGAGTTCCATTGACGACATCCCCATTAGACCATCGTAGGAACAAGAGACCTCATCCTGCCGATAGAAGATCCTCATGCTGATGAAAAACCAGAACCGTTCCACCAACGACATCCCCATCTGATCATCGTAGGAATAGGAGACCCCATCTTGTTGATAGAAGATCCTCACACCGATGAAAAAATAGAATCGTCGATGCATCATTCAAACCAAAAGACATTTCTGGCCGATAGAACCCTTGGTGTGTGAAGTCTTCTAGCCATTTCTATCAAAATGAAGCAGATGGAGTTAAGGGGTTTTGTTTCAGATGATATGGAAAATTTTGTTTGGAACCAAATAGAGTTGAATGGGTGTTTAAAACTCAATCAAATCTTGTTTAAAACTGCCCAACATGAAGAAAAGTGTACTTAGAAGATTGGGATTGCTTTTCTAATCATCATGGTTTGGTTTTAAACATCTTTGTAACTTGCCAGATATGTAACTATGGATTCAAGGCATTTACCAACCTTAACTCTAGTTGACCTCCACCCTCATGCTCTTGTTTCAATTCAGTTTCTTCCCAACCCTACAAATCACAAACTAATAAATGGTAAGCCTTGAAATCATGGAACAAAAAACTACAAGAGACGGAGCAAGCATACAACATTAAAATTGTGACTTGCAGTAGTAAAAGAAAAGAAGCAGTAGGAAGTTTGATATACAATCAAAAAAGAGCATTTTATGAGGCTTCCTTAAGGAATCAAATTAAAATTTAAATAAAATCATGCTTCAAATTCCATTGAAATGTTCAGTTGTACAGTAGATGTCATCCTACTTTGTTTGAGAACTCTTACTGAATTCCAAAAAATAGGAGTTCCCAAATGACACCAATAGATATTATAAATAGAAAACAAACAACAAGAGTTGATTCATAGGCCCTATGAAAATCTCTAACTTTTTGGCTCCCCTTTGATACTTTTCTGCATACTTACATATTACATCTCCATGATTAATATGGACTGGAAGAGTTGAAAGGGAACATGTTAGTATTTTCCATTTATTGGGCAATAAAGAGTTTGAAGTGACTCAAAGAATCAAATGTAGCTCTTTACTCTAGATGCTTTATTCTCATTCAGTTATTAATATATCTAGATATAAACCATGATGACTTAAATTAGAACTAGAAGAAATCTCATGAAAACTGTAAAAAGAGATCAGTGATTAGATGAATCATGGAAATGAAACCAACTCCATAAGCCACAACAAACAAAATATGCAATGCAAATGAGAATACAGGCCTTCAAAGGAGTTGTCATGGATAAAGAAACATCCTCCCTTAGATCTCTTGTGAGAATGCCTGAAAGCTCTTCAGATATCCATAATATCCACATGCTATGAGCTCTGATACAAAGATTGTGCATAGTTCTTCGCAGTTTATTCAATTTGGTGCTATTATTTTTATCATGTGATTTAGGCTTCAAACCAACCCCTGTCATTAGTATTTGTCTTCTAGAACTGTCTAGAAGAGGGTAATCAAAATTAGTACTGGAATATCTAAAAATTGAAGATCCTTTTCCTCAAACTGAAGCTTTGTTCTCAACAAACTAGAGTTGAGATGAGCCAAGAACTAGTGGAAGGTAAGTTGAATGAAAACTAAGAGCAACTAAAATCCTTCCTAAAAAAAGTACATTTTCCACTATAACTATCGGTTCTCGTTTCTCCTTGTTCATTTTTTCTAACATCTCCTCATTTTTCATTTCTTGATAAAGAGCTTCTAAAATATGTGCAATATTTTCTTCAATCTCAACAATCAATTTTGAGATAAAATGGAAGCATTTCTCTTGCAAATAAGGTGCTAAACCATTTATCCTTGAAGGAGATTTATGTGCATGAAGAAAACTTAGGAGGTCTTCTAGAATATTCTTGGGCCTCTCATTTATGGTATCTTTTATTTGACTAACCTCAGTTTCAAAATAAGTGTTAAGGTGACCAAACTTGTCTTCATCATTTGTCATCATAAATCTAAAACTCAACCTAGGTAAATTGACACTTTTTAGGTCCCCTCTCCTGACAAGCCAGCCCTCACTAGTAATTAATTTGTGCAGATGGGTTTCAACATCTTTGTAACTTGCTAGAGATGTAACTTCAAGGCATTTACCAACCTTAACTCTCTCACACAGATCTGCAAATCCATCAGCTATTATTTGTTTCATCCTACTAACAAACAGGCTTTCAAAAATTTCATCCCACAAACTCTTTGAGTCTTTCAAAACAATCTCACACACACATTTCCATGGAAACTCAACATTTGAACCAAAAACCATTTTTAGCCTCTCCAAGCTCCCTTCAAATGCATCTAGATTTTCCAATGTTTCTCTGATCAATGTCTCATTCTCTGCAAGTTCCTTGCCACCTTTCACAAGATCAAGCAAATACTTTCCCCCAAGCCTATCTGTAGAGAGAATATCATATACACATGTCTTAAGCCATGATAAGAAAGACTTTGATATAAATTCACTCAACAAAATCATCATGGTAGCTTGTAGCTTCTCTCTATGATATTTCCACAACTACACCTCATTATTTGGGTTTGGAATCCCACCAAACAATTGTGATACAGGTGGTTCTACCAACACAGTCTTATAAAAAAGAGGAAAATCATTTAGAACCTCCAAGAAGAGTTCCCCAGCCCAACATAGTGTTACATGTTTGATTCTTACCACATTATAGAAAATGGAACTGACTACCCCCACCTTATTTTGCATAAGCTTTATCTAGTACAATGTGCTCCCACTTGTTATGTGGTTGGCTAAATCTTTTTCCATAGCATTAGTTCCTTTCCCCCATTGGATTTTGAATTCTTTGCTACCTTGGTTGAGTACTTGAGTTACGTTAATGGAAAATTGGTTCATCAAATTCATGTGAAGGCCAAGAACTTTGCCTCTGCCTTCACCTTTCTATTATATTCTTTCATTGACTTGTCATAGGAGGTTATATTTCATTTAAGTGATTTGATCTTGTTTGTTTGATGATTGGATAATGGTCCCATAATCTTGGTAGACTGGCATGGTGGGTTCAATATCCATATATTGATCTACCAAAAAGGTCTCTATTGTTAGCATGGGCATCTCCAACATGGAGCCTGATAGCAATCAGGAGCACCATTCAACCTCACTTAGACAAATTTCACAAAAATTAGGCTTCAATCTCTCAATTCCTTCAATCCTCAAGCACTGTAGACAAGATATAAAACCATTTTTAGATACCCTTTAATGACTTCTAAAACATATCCCAAATTCACCATAGGTTGCTTTGGAACAACCTGCAAATTGCAATTAAACCTAAAAATTGCATTTGCTTTGAAGTTTCTAAAGCCTTTTCAACATATCTAGTTTGTGTATATCCTGCAATTATTGTAGTCCATGATACCACATTTCTTTGAGGCATTTTGTTGAAAACTTCAAGTGCCTTGTCTATGATCCCACATTTAGCATACATGCTAGTGTAGGAGCACCTAAGCTTCCATTTTCAAATTTGAAGACCATTGCATCTTAGTAGGTCATTTTAGCTTTTGATGTCATTTTATGTTAATTAGGTCTTGTGAGACCATTCACTATGAATTAGGATGATTTTAGAGTCAATTGGGTAAAAGAGACAAAGTTGCAAAAAAGTTGTAAAATTGCAAACTATCAAAAGTTGTAGGTCATTTTTGTCAAGTTTTGCAGAATTGCTAAATATAGTGCAACATGACAAATTTTGCATGTTTGAGGAAAATAGATGCTCCTCCATCAAACAAAAAATGTGCATTGATAAATTGAATATGTACTTGATATACCAATTTAAATAATAAGGAAATATTAAACTAGAGACAACTATATAATTGAATATTTTCAACAAACAATTGATACCAATATAAAGCCCTGAGCCTAGAAGCAAAGCAGTTGTCAAACTGCACATAGCTAGCATCCCTCTTGTTGTAAGACATATCTGCACTCTAGGCCTGTACCGGTAGCCTTTCTCCATTTACCTCTTGCCTTAATTCCATCTTCTCTGAGAAGAAGCCGACATTCTCATATAAGAACATGTGCATTAACAAAGAATACCAAAAGAACGAAGCACTAGTGTCCCCCACAAATAAGTTCAACAAACCCTCATGCATTCTTTCAGCAAGGAAAAAGCATAATCATATACTACAGAGAAATTGGGATGCTGAATCTGAGCCCCCATAAACATATAGGCAATGGGCATCACAGTATTAGGACTGAAACCTAAAATTTGGAAAAGTGAGTAGAAGGTTGCCAAGAAATTATCAGCAAAACAATTTAACCTGAAAGGTTCCTGATTAGTCAGGCTGATATGAATCATGGAACTGTCTGCCCTGGCTAGATGAGCAGGAAGCAATTTTGATCTGAAAAGAGGTTGAGTCTTGGCATACTCTTCTTTCATCTCCTCGAAGTCAATCTGGACCAAGAATGAGCCATTTTCACTAATATCAAAAACCCTCTGAATTACATCTGCATTTACATTCAGTAAAACCTCACCATCATTATCCCTTATAACCCTTGTGACAGGATCATATCTCACAGCCACTTCCAGGAGGAGGTCAACATCAAGGAACACATTCGGTACTACAAGCTTTCCCATATCATACCTCAAACCATTTGAAAAAGGATGAGGTGCATTTCACTGGCCATACCATCTTCTACATAGTTCTAAACCCATCATTGGTACCCTAGCATCTACAATGTTGTAGGTTCTATATCTCAACCCTTCACCTAAGGCTGTCCCTCTCATCAAAACCAAACCCCTCCTCTTGTTGTTTGTTGACAGGGGAAATTGGTCAAGGAAATCATCATACAAATTTCTTTGCATGTAGTCAATATGGCCAGAATGCTGTTTTGTTGGCGCCATTTTAAACAACTAGGGCTTCTTGGAAAATCAAATTGTGAACAGACTAGTGCTGCTCAAAATGAAAACATGGTAGAATTTGCAATTTCCCACAATTCAAGAGAAATAGTAACCCTAAAATATTAATTCAAAAAAACCCTGATCAACACAGCAAATCTTTTCACAAGAAACACATTCGAAAAGAACAGTGATGAAGAAAATAACTCACGGAATTTCGCGTTCTGTAGAAAATCAAACTCTTGCCGAAATTGCTTTTGAAAGCTCTATCTCTGGCTCTGGACTGCTTCAAAAATACTTGAATGCCTTAGTGGTGAAAGTAGTCTGCAATTAAACACTTGAAATTTTTGAACATTTTCGATAGACGTCTCATCCGCCATTAAAGCCTACTTGCATACCGCGCCAACGGCTTCAATTGTATTTAACACAGATTTAAATCTCCGCTACCGATCTCTTGTTTTAGTCAGATCATCGAACGGTCCTAAAAATGCTGACAACGCCTTCCACATCACCCTTAGGGCCCACCATTATATGCAACGCTAAGGAAATACACGTGGCGCTCCCGCGATATTGCAATGGTTAAACTTCAGGATCGCGATATAGCGGGCAACTGTTGATCTTTTCATCGGTAACCACGATCAAGTAAAACAAGGGATAGTCTTAAGGCCTATTCGTTGAGTAGCTTTTTCATCAAGATTAAAACATCACCATTGATTATAAACACGTGCACCGCTCAGGCGATTTAGTAACCCACTTGATAACACACTAAAATCCAATGCATTTATTAAATCATTTTATTTGCTTTTCAAACATCAGCAACTTGGGACACGTGGTGCTCGCCCGCGATATCGCGATGGTTAAACCTCAGGATTGCGATATGGCGGGGAACGGTCAGGATGTATCTGTGAGGAGATCAACGGCCATCAAATAACCCTTGCAAAACATTAAACATTACTTAGGAGAAAAAACCCGAGGAAGGGGACGCGGCTTAGGGCAACGACGGTTGATGACATAAGGTTGTTTTAAAAACATAAGGCACAAGCCCGACTCAGACTACGGTAAATAAAAGGAGGCCAACAATAAAATATTTATCATTTTATTAAAAGGGTCCAGGCCTTAGACGAGTTAATGAGACATAGGTTGTTTTCTTTTAAAAACCTTCTCCAAAAAGTAATGATAGAACAGACCCATACCAAAGACAGAAAACCAAGGGTTTATGAAAGCAAAGTAATAACTCCAGCCCTAGGCACCACTCGGATAAACAAGACCAGCCAATAATAAAAGAAAACTAGGATGTAAATTTGAGGCTCCATCATGATGGACACATTTGGTCGGTAGTAACAATAGCTTGCAATCTATCAAGACTTGATTACCTTATAACCTGTGAAATTCTAGTGATGAAATGATAGATTAATCATAATGTCACCTTGGGATCACATCACCATGAAAGAACTTCATCCAACATCCTTACGAGTGCAGGTACCACCAAATAGGTATTTGTTAGATCTGTCTTCCTCGAGCGAGGGAAATTCAGGAAGAGAAGAGGAAAGCGAGACATGTACTATGTCTAAAAGAGGGAGATCAACTAGAGGTCAAAAGATTAGAAGAAAATTTTGTAAACGCATGGAATTTTTTCTTGCTGAAGGGGGGTCATGTTCTTATGATGATGAGAGCATAGGGCATCGAGGTTCCCTTGAGGTACAAAACATCTATGGAAACAATGGGTACCCAAGGAACTTCCTCCAATAAACACTAATTTTTGTGTCAACGAGAGGATATATCACATAGCATCATCGTCATTACATGTTTTGGGCCTATTTTGCATGGACGACATAAAGGTTTGTTATGACAAAGTTACTGAATTGATGAAGCATGTTGGACCCCCGTTACAATTACAAAACATTGGATG
>VDFB02281492.1:34245766-34287713 GCA_007258455.2 Sequoia sempervirens
TATATGTTAATGAATGAATGTGAATATGTTAATTAATGAATGTTATATGTTATTAATGGATGAATGAATGAATGTTATATGTTATTGATGAATCAATGATTAATGTTATATGATTGGGTATGGGGAATTGAGAGTGATGTGATGGGGGGGAGGGGCCAAATGAGCTTCCACCATCACTTGGTTGGCCTTGTTAAGTAGAGAATATTAAACTATACTCAAAACAAAGAGAAGCTCAATAAGGTAATGCACTTTTCAATATAAGAAATGCATCGTTTGAAGCATCAAACCAATATGCAGTCTGTATGTATGATCAGTCGTTAGTCTCCGCAATGGTACATTTCCATGATTTTTTTATTTTTTTTAAATTTTGCTTCTTCGTCACAATTTCGATTACACTAACCGATGAATCAACAGAAAGGCTCAACGAAGTTGCTATAGCTGCGACGACAATTTTGTCGTAACTCCCTACCCATTTCGTCGCACTTTCAATGAACTTTTGGTGTTCTTCCGGCGCTACTCCTTGCTAATTTCGTCGCACTTTCGATGAACTTTTAGCGTTCTCCCCGCGCTACTCCTTGCTAATTTCGCCGCACTTTCAACACACTTTCGACGTTCTTCCGACGCTACTCCTCGCTAATTTCGTCGCACTTTCGATGAGCTTTTGGTGTTCTTCTAGCGCTACTCCTTGCTAATTTTGTCGCACTTTCGACAAACTCTTGGTGTTCTTTCGACGCTACTACCTGAGTATGTCGTCGCAATTTTGACGAACGTCTTCTGTTGTTTCGATGCTACTGCTTGCCCATTTCGTCAAACCGCGCGAACTTCTGGTGTAATTCATCAGCAAATAAACAAAGTTTTCATCCATATTCTGATGAAATCCCGAGGTATTTCACGATGCCATCGACCGACGATTCTTCGCTGTTATTTCGACGTTTAATTTGTCGTCGGCCTTGCGACGAAAAAAAAGCGACGAAAAGATTTTCGCCATTGCATCGCTCTTCTAACAAAGATTTTTCGAACAACCAACAAACACCCATCAGAAAATGGTGTCAAATCCAGTAGTGGTAGTAGACACAATGACTACAATTGCATCTCTGTTAGACATTCCTAGCAACGTGCCACAATTTGAGTTCTTAGTGGAATAGCTATTGGTTCTCGCATATGATATTCCTGAGTTAGAAATGGTTTTTGAGCTTGTTAGTCCCAATTCCCTTTGGTATCAAGACACATATGATTACCTTCAATCCCAGAACCTCTCGTCGAACCTTTCCAATAACCAGCACAAATCCTTTATCCGCAAAGCCACCCATTACACCATCATTAGTGATACCTTATACTGGCGTAGCTTTGAAAATACCCTTCTTTGATGTCTCAATGCTGACAAAGCACAAACAACCTTACATGAGGTACATGAGGGTATATGTGGATCTCATTCGAGTGGCCCAACCTTAGCTAAGAAATTTATGAGAATTGGGTATTACTGGTGGACAATGGAAAAAGATGCCCTTCAGTTTGTAAGAACATGTCGTCAATGTCAAGTACACAGTGATCTAATTCATGCGCTAGCATAAGAACTTCAACCGATTACTTCTCCTTAGCCCTTCACACAATGGGGACTCGACCTCATGGGTAAAATCCATCCCACCTCATCCAATGCCATAAATTCATTATCACCGCCATTGAATATTTCAACAGGTGGATCAAAGCCATTCCCCTCACATATATAACTGACAACCTAATTTCCAAGTTCATCCTTAATTACATCATTTTCCGGTATGGTGTTCCACAATCCATCATCACATACAACAATCGTCCTTTCAAAAATTAGGATGACCCTGATCTTTGTGAGCACTTCCACATTCAACATCATTTCTCCATGCCCTATTACCCACAAGGGAACAGTCAAGCTGAGGTGTCTAACAAAAAAATTATCAAAATTCTTAAGAATATTGCCAATGACATTGGCCGTGACTGGCATTTGTAACTTAATCCCAGCCTATGGGCCTATCACATGAGCATTTGCACACCTACTGGAGCCACCCCCTTCACCTTGATCTTTGGAGCTAAAGCCATCCTACCCGTCGAGGTCAAAATTCCCTCTCTCAGAGTCTCCATGAAGGGCTTGATCGATGACGAAGAGTACCGACAATCTCGACTGCATGAGCTAGAAATGTTAGAAGAATGATGACAAAATGCCTTGAATCACTTACAGGCATATCAAAATAACCTTTTTCACAGTTATAACAAGAGAGTTATGGTACAAAAGTTTGACATTGGTGACTTGGTCTTAATGCAAAATCCTAAGAATCAATCCGACCAAGAGAAGCCCGACAAGTTCGAGTCTAATTGGCTGGGCCCTTACATCATCAATATCGTATTTGGTCCTGGCGCATACTAGTTAGCTACTCCAAATGGGGAACAACTGAAAAAAACTATCAACAGTTCGCATCTCTGTAAATTCTACACATAGCATTAGAGAGCTTGGCTGAAAACCACAAAAATACAAAAAAAATAAAAAATAGAAAAAATTGTCACCTTGATGAAAACTTGGCAAATAGGCATCTTGGTGACACCAAAAAAATCAAAAAATATCAAAAATAGTAAAGAGAAATAATTCATCCAATAGTGAAAACCACTTCGGTGGCGCTTTGGATAAGTACCATGGTGAAAACCTAAAAAACAGGCGCCATGTGTAGTCAATCTATGCTTTGCCATCTAATTTCACTTCATCTACCTTTTTCCATAATAAATATCCAATTTTATGACACCTTCACGACACTTGTCATAACATCCTGCCATTTCTTTCCATGGCTGACAATGGTTGATATCAGGTCTGGCATACCCTCCATCTTTCAACCCAAGCACGTCCTTTTCCATCTCTTTCAACTTGGCTAGTCCTCAAATTGACTGGGGGAAATCCCCTTATCATGTGACTGTAGTGGGTCTCTCACATGGTCCCCAACAATCGTAAAAAGTATTGAAAAAATCCATAAAAATTAGAAAAAGTCGTAAAAAAAAAGCCACAAAAATCAGAAAAAGTCCTGAAAAAGCCATAAAAATTAGAAAACGACTTGAAAAACTCCAAAAAAATAATAAAACTTCAAAATCAAAAAAATCAAAACATGTCAAAAACACAAAAACATCCAAATAACACTCAAAAATCCCATAAACAGAGTTAAAATTTGTCGTGTCAGTTATGTCAGTCTTTGTCATTGTTGAACTACATTGTCTCTACGCATTTGCTACGTAGGCAAGGCTCATGTTTGAGCCCTTGAGACATTAGGTCGGTCCTTTTAGGTTTGTCCAAATAAAATCATGACTCAATCTTTGATCGATAAGACAGTCATTGATCGTGTCGAACTATGAGGTCTCTGAGTGTATGATGTAGGCAAGGCCATCAATTGATGAGCCCTCGAGGCTGCACTAGGTCAGTCCATTAGGGTTGATTGCATTCACTATCACACACATCAAATATCTTCAAATTAAAAAATACCTTTCCATCCTAAAATAGGAAAATCTTAAACAAACTTTGGCAATCACTTAATCGACATTTCAACTAAATTAGCATGTCAATGCTGGCATGCAGTCAATTTAGTCATCTAGTCAACTTTGGTAAAACTATCATAACAAGTCAATCTGTCAACTCTTGGTTATTCTTTAGATGTGTCCTTCTGAAGAACAACTCTTGTCATGTATTTATTCTTTAGGATATGTCTTTACGAAGCATTGACACTATCATCTGGAATTTTGAGGGATTCTCTTGACATTTGAGGGTTGATCCTCTCGATATCAACATCATTCATGATGTGTCCTTCCTGAATTTGACATTACCTGGCATCCATCACACACAAACCTTGACTTCGCCAAACCTGACATCTTGACATTAAAACACTTAAAATTTGAACACACTTGGTAAACACTTTAGAAAACATTATCTTTAATATTGACATTTGTAATTTGATTTTTTTCATCATGCTACTAGTTCCTCGAGAATGTCCTGATATTAGGATTTAGAGGAGCAGCGACGTATCATGATGATTGTCTTATCTTTTCAGACAATCATGCTACTAGTTCCTCGAGGATGTCTTGGCATCAGGATTTAGAGGAGCAATGACATTTCATGGCTTTTCTTTCTTGTTTGTGGTTGGTTGTGACAAAAAGATCGGGGCAACTGAATTCCCTGTATGAGTCATGATCATCCTTGTCTGCGATTGCTTGTTCTATGTGATGGTGCAACCTTGCACACTGTTGATCTATGTCATATCATGGTTTTTTCTGTCCATCACAATCGAGGAAAACTTTAAGAAACCCCCCCTCGGCGAAGGTGTAAAATCCTGGCGAATCTTGTATACTTCCCGAAAAAAATATTAATTTTAGTGGCGATTTTTATTTTTTTTCGTGAAAAAAAAATAATGTCCATTGGTGAATCTTTTCTAATCACTAGAAGTCTGTGGAAAATCCTGGAAAAATGAAAATTTTCTAAAACCACTAGAATCTTTCCATTGGTGATTAAAATCTATTTTTAAACTAGAAAAAATAATTTTATTAGCGATTAAAACTTTTTTTCAAACTAGACAATAAAATTCATTGGTGAATTAAACCTATTTTCAAATGATTATGAAAAAAAAATTGGCAAATTAAACATAATATCAAACTAATAAAAAAATGCAATGGCGAAGTGTCAGTGCAAATTTTCCTAACCTTAGGTGCAAGTCTTTCTTGGTCATCTTTGTAGTCGGTGGGTTGGAGGTTCAAAAACTTTGAAACTTCAAACTTTGGTTCTAAGGTTCCAAGTTTTAGCGACCATGCGACATTATGGACCATGACCGTTTGATGAATTTTTGATGGATGGCTGCAGTTGCATTCTGAAAGTATATCTCTCAAGCACTAGATTTGCGAATTGAAACCTTCAAAATTACACTAGAACCGTTAGATTTTCAGAAATCAATGGTTGAAATGTTATTAATTATTTAGGTCTACCGGTCATCCTACTCTTGTTTACCGTTTAATATTGCCTAAGTTAGACCAAAATATTTTATGACAAAGCCTTAAATCTTAAATCTTTAATCCTGAGGATCAAGTCTCGTCAACCTAGCAATGTCCCCATTTTAAATTATGCACGTGCATAAATTTTGTTTTAAAAGAGGGGATCAACATTAATTGAGATGGTTGGAAAATTGAGATGTATTAAAGACACACATTTCATGTAGCCGGTCGAAAGTGGGTGGTTGTCTGGAAGCCAGTGAACCAGAGAAACAATGGAGGCTAGTTTCACCTTGACAGCGCAGAGGAAGCTATACCCTTTCGTTGGCAAAGCATCTGTGAAGCGGCTGCGGGGTTTATTTTTGTTCAAGGATGTGCAGGCAGTACAAGCAATTCAAATTATTTTGGGTAATGGCTTTGAAAAATTAAAGCACAAATACAAGACCAATATGGATATGTATTCGTTGGTCATGGCTTGGGGTCTGGACTTAGGAGAGCCAGTGGATGTAGTGAGGAAAGTCATGAAAACCCTGGTTCACAAATATTTTTTAGAGGATATGGAAGGCATTCTAGAATGGGTGATACCAAGAGTGGGGCTTGTTAAGGTTGAAGGCATGGATGGTGGAGGCCTGGAGCTCACAGATTTAAATCATCTCTTTATCAGGTGGCCAAAAGGACGTACCAAAGATCTGTGGCGAGAAGGTGCGGAGGGTGGGTGACAAGCACTCAAAATCTGCACCGAGCTAATGGAGGTCGATGAGGTCATAAAGAATCTCAAAGACATTGCTAGAGCAGAGATGCGTGAAAAGAAGGGTCTACGTCCGAGGAAGAAGATGAAGCCGTTAATGGAGATAGAGCCGTTGGAGATGGGTAATTCATCAAAGGCGTCTGAGTAGTACAAGTTTAAAAAAAAATTATATTACTGTACTAAATCTTGTATGTGATTTTGTTTTTTGGGGGTTATGCCTGGATTTGCATTGTAATTGTAAAACACCTTGGGGCACGAACAATGGTTGGAAGGGTAGATTTCAAGCGGGTATGATTAGGGATAATTTGATATGTTGGAAATGGAAACTGTGTTGGTTAATCAGTTTTTTGGTATATTTTATAGCATTAGTTTAGAATTGGAATAATTTTTTCTAATTTCACTTTATATTAATATATATGATTTATTCAATGACATTTATTTTATAGCATTTTGTTTACAATGATTCTCATCTTTTATTTTTTTCAAGAAAATACAACATTTGGTTTTATTGGTGAGCATGTTGAAATTATATTTGCCTTTTATAAATAATTTATGTTTTTAGATAGATGAATTTAAGGATTAAACTATAAAAAAATTTCAACAACATTTATTTTATAGCATTTATTTAATATGTATGATTAATAAAATCAATAATATTTTAATATAAAATATTTTATATAAAAAAATATAAATTGAATATTTTTTTGACAGTTAAATTTTTTCATAAAACGTAAAGTGACAAAAAAATTCTAGGCCTAGTCGAGAGGTAATAATTTTCCAAACTCCACATGTACCGATCTTAATTACCCATCGATCTTCTAGTCATGTTCACTTGCTAAAATCTTCTCGCGATCTTCACTTCATAAATGCATCATCCTTGCCACCTTTCCTATCTTAATTCACCAAATTCAAGGTTTTGGTGCTTTTCCTAACCTTAGTTGCAAGTCTTTCTTGGTCATCTATGTAGTTGGTGGGTTAGACGTTTTGACAACTTCAAAACTTCAGACTTTGGTTCTAAGGTTCCAACTTTTAGCATTCCGGAAGTAAATCTCTGAAGCAGTAGACTTGCGAGTTGAAACCTCTGGAATTACACTAGAACCATTCAATGTGAACACCTGGGGAGATCAAGGCTCATCATCGTGGTAATGAACCCAATGGGTTGGATTTTGGCAATGAGCGATAGAAGAACTTAAGTGGCAAAAATATGCATGTGCAAAAAGTTGGTTTTAAAAGAGGGATCGCCTAGGAAGAACGTAGGACCAAGGCTTAAAAACTTAAGAAATTTTAACCCAAAGGATGTAAAGGAAAATCAATATAACCACAACCATGTTGGATTTCTCTTTGTGGTATATTGTCCTTGATGACAAAACTGATTGGTGATTGGTCTAATGACTAATGATACTTGGTGCTCTTTGTGTTCAGTTTGGCATATTCAGTAGTTTGGTGATCATGCTTTGGGTTGATGCATTTGGGTGCATTTGTTCATCACATATTGTGGTACTAATCATGTTGAGCTTCATGTGCAAATAAAAGTTATTCTGGAATAGTTGAATTCATTTTGATAGATTGGCACTTCTTTATTGTACAACAGGTATATTATTTTAGTTGTTCATTATTAGATTGATCATGACATCATTGAAAAGGTTCATTATGTCTTCATGGCATTCTATTGGTGATCTTCATGGCTGTCTCATAATTCTTTAGTATGCACGATTATGGTATATTATTTGGTACATGGCTTTTTGGGTTGGCATTTTACTAATGCTCTTCTTGACACTTGAGTATGGTATTTCATTTGACATCATTGGTATAAATATATACACTCATCAGTTGGTTTTTGTCATTTCTTATCTTCATGGCTAGATTAGTTTGGTCCATATGTTAACATGCTATACATATAGCTTCACAAGGGTTATTGCATTATACATGAGGTGGAGATGTTTGTATTGATACACAGTCAGTCTTGTATCCTTGAGTTGGCTACTATAGCTTCATAAGCAATGGTATTACTTAGACTTTTCAAAGAGTATTTTTGGGCCTTCACATGTTATATGGTTTCACATTTTATATTCATTTATATCTTGGCATATGGTTTACTTGTGATATAAGTTGGTCGGCATTAAGACATTTCTATTTGTTTTTAAAGTGCATTAGCACTTAAGGCCGACAATATACACTATGGTTATCACTTTTAAAGTGATTGGAAAGGTGGCATTTCCTTGGTTTTTGATTGAAGGTCAATCATGTTTCGGGCTTATACATTGCACAGCAATCAATACATATTTTTTTAGAGACTTGGATTGTCCGCATATGTATTATACTTGGTTTGCTTACTTGGCAACTATAGTATTATTGTTTAATGAGTATGTTGATTGTGTTGACTTGGACAACACGCGTGGATTATGATTTGGAACTCATTTAATATTTCATTGTGTCGGTAACATGGATTTCAAAATGATTGTAATATGATTTTAGGATTTCAAATTTCATTCATTTCGGTTTGGAGTTTCGATGAAGAAAGAAATAGGGCAAACAAAATTTTGAACCCTAGCGCCGCCATACTGGAATTACAGTTCTAGGTTGAGCATGTTAGCTGTGGTATTCTGACTTGGTTTTCAGTTATGATGGTCTTTGATGGATGACAAGATAGTTGGTGGTCTTCGTTTGAGCTGGAAGTGGTAGTTTGGGCAGTTTTTCATGAACTTCAGGGATTTTGTTTACAGGTTAAATCCACCATGACAGAGGTAATATCTATGCATTATTTTGATTTTTCAAAGGTAAATCTAGTAAATGAGAAGTAAAAGAGGAAAAGAAAACTTAGTTTCAGTTTCGAACAAATTTCTTAACTAATCTGAAACTAGTTTGAACCCAAGTGTAAACTCAAGGGTTTCATCTCACAGTGGTATTTTCATCTTCATATCATTGATTTTTTCTTAAAAATCCTTGATTGATATCATGATCAAATATTGTTCTTACCAGTTTATAAACTCTGGTTATTGAATACGGGTTTTTTTGACAAAGATGAATAACTATTTTACAAACATTGAATATATATATATATATATATATATATATATATATATATATATATATATCTTTGCAAAAAAAACACTTGAAAGTGTGTAATGTGAAGAGAAGAAAAAGTATGGACAAAATATTATTGTGAAGTCATACTGTAAAGAGGAAGAGTGGGCTCATATTGTTTTTCATCTTTGATTGCATTACAAAGATTATTTTTGAATTGGGCATTATTCCAAAATCATTTTGTATCCTATTGTAATTTTATGACTACAAAGAATGATAGCAGTTATAAGGTTCTAATGGGTTGCAATATCTTGAATGTTTGATGAAGTTGGTGCTTCAGAAAGATTATGGGAGTTGGTGCTCCGCATTGTTACAAAGTTGGTGCTCTTTGATTAATAAAAGGGAAATTTTAGCGAGTGGTTTTTTATACCCCAAGAGGGTTTTTCCACACAAGAAATCTTTGTGTTATGTGATGTTATTTGTATCATTCTATTTTATGTTAATGTGCTCATTCAGTCAATGCTTTGATACTTTTAGTGTGCTTGAAAGGTTCATATTTCAAAAGTTTGTCATGCAAAGTTAAAATTGTTTAAATCTATTTTTTAAAAACCTTCTGTTAAGCAAATTAAAAGTGCATTGAGCAAAGTTGTAGTTCTGTTTCAAAAGCACATACAATATTGTTCACACACTAATTGAACAATATCATATGATGCTTTTAACATGAGTTGTAAATGTTAACCAAGTTTCATGTCAATCTAATTTAAAGTGTTAATGTACACTTGCATAAACAAGTCTGCCACATTGAGTTTAAATTAGTAAAAAGTTTTGTTGTGCTTTTAGAATCAAAAGTTATAAATTATATCACTCTGATTCACCCCCCCTCTCAGAGTGAATCCACTTCCAACAAACCATTCGATGAATTTTTGATGGATGGTTGTAGTTGCATTCCGGAAGTAAATCTTTGAAGCAGTAGACTTGCAAATTGAAACCTCCAGAATAACACCAGAATCATTAGATGTAGACACGTGGCGAGATCAAGGCTCATTTCTCTCTTTTCAATGTCTCGATGTATTACATTTCATTTAATTGAAATTCCCAATCTTCTAGTTTTGAACATCTAAAGCGATTGATTGGACAACTCATAACTTTAATGAAACAAGATTTGTAATGATTTCATATTGTTTGAGTGGCACTAGTAGTGCTGACTACAGTTTGAGGATTTTAACAGCTTGTCAGATTGAGGTACAATTTGCATGTAGCCAGACATCAATCAAATTAAATATTTTAATTTTTAATTGTACATGTAAGGCTTAAGATACATGAATTGACTAAGTTGGTTTTTTTGGTTTGGTTAGTAATAGTGATAGTAATAATGTGAAATTATAATTCAGTTGTAATAAAATAAATGGTTATAAATTTACAGTAAAGAGAAATTAAGTATTATCTATTTATGAAATAATTGCATGCAGATTTAAAAGTAAAACATAAAGCAATACAAATGAAAAAAGAAAGTTGCCATCAAAGAGTTATTTTCTAAGTTCTGTGTCTATGAATCTATTCAAATTAGTTTTTTTTCCTTTGAGAAATTTAGTATTATCTATTTATGAAATAATTGCATAAAAAGGTTGGAGGTTTTGAAAACATTGAAACTTCAGACTTTGGTTTTGAGGTTCCAAGTTTCAACGACCACGCAACATGATGGACTTATCTTGCCTTTCAAAGGCACCGTCTTCTGAAATCTCATTGAACACTATGTACATAATAAACTTGAGTTGTCTTTTAAGGAATTTCCAAAAGCATGTAGGTTTAAAGGCTATCATTTCGAGGTATGAAATTGAATGCTACATTTAAAGGACGTCTTATAAAAAATAATGACATACATGGGTGGTGAATTTTTTCTCAGACATTTAGCCTGCATTCTCGTTTTACTCCACATTGATTGCACGTCTTGTCATTTTATATGACTTTAAGGTGGTGAGAACTTGTTTGTTAAAGCCTCAGCTATACTTCTACCTGCTACTGTTATTTCTTCAGGAATTCAAGCATCTCATTAGGCATAGTGAGCTCATGCAGTCTGAAATTGAAAATCATTGGCTCGGTGTGAGGGACACAGAGCTAGGACTTTTTAAATTAGAAGAATTTTGGGCACATCTGGACAATAAAGAAAAATCTGTTGTAGATGTGAAGGTGTTCAAAAGTGGACTAGCTCAGGCTGGAGTTTTTTCAGAAGCAATGTTGAGTGTTGACCTAATTGTTGCATGTGTGAGAAGGTATATTCTTGAAACCCAAGAAATCAAGGCCGTAGACGGAACCATTGTAGCTAAAAAATTTCCTGAGGTCGTTTCTCAAGCATTGGGAATTCCAGAGAAGGCACCCATAAAGGAGATGTATGTTGTAACAACTAATGGATATTATAGGACTAATGAAACCTGGTGTAAAAATCATATGGCCAAAGGGTGGTTAAAATCAGAGAAGAAAGGTAAGTCTCAATTGGCCAATAAACTTAAGAGGACACATTTTAAAGCAGAAATTGTTGATGTTATTGCTTTACTTTATTGTATCATTGGGAATGCACAAGTTGAATTATTTGAAGATTGGATGTGTCAGTTCATTTTAGTTATTTGTGATAATAATGTGTTTATCGATTGGCTCGAGATAATTTGCTTTCACTTGCATGAGCAATTAGTTAACTTTTAGAAGACTGCTACCTTTCATCTATGTTCTTGTTTGATATATATCATCACTAGTCAAAGAGCTTATTGGCCAAGGTTGAAACCACAAGTACCACCAAGTCCTAGCATGCCTATGTATAAGTGTTATCCACAATTTACCAGGTAGGTTGGGATGGGAGAATATTGTCTTTTTAATGATTCCTTTTTAATGGAAGCTGCGAGAAAGTTGGATGGAAACCCTGAAATGTGTTTTTCCCCTAAATCAAAATTTCTGGTGTTGAAGTTTGGAAGTTTTTATATCTAGTTTGATAGATTTTATTATTTGAGAATTGGAGGTTATGTGAAGGCTCCACTTAAATTGCCTAAGTACCCTAAGGATTTACTAGTATTTTTGGAGATCTGCAGACAAATGGCCATAGTAAATATAAAGTACATGAATATGGGAAAGTGAGGGTATACCTTCCCATTAGTTACTCGTTCTTTCTCTTGCAAAAGTAATTAGATGGCTAGGAATGTTGAAAGGATTCTCAAATAATACATTCTCCAGTACTTGTTTGTAAGAACTAATTTTGACAGCAAGGGCTTTGTGAGAAAAAATATGTATGCCTCTGGCTTGTATCAACACCAATCTTCAATCAAAGATTTCTAGGAAGATTGTGCTGATGAAAATGAAGTTTTCAAAAGGGACCATATGAGGTTAACCCTTGAGTAGATACAAATTTTTGGTCTCTCTTTCCAAATTTCTAAAAATGTGTCTAAAGATTCAATGGTTCTTGATCCTAAATACGAGAAGTTGCCTAATAAATCACATCCTAGAGTTGATTGGGATGAAGATGAAGTTTTATATATGAGTAAATGGGCTAAACCAGTACTCAAAAGGACTCAGGATTGGTTGGAGCGAAAATGGTGTAGGGTTGTTGGATCTGTTCATGAACCAAAATCATCCCAAAAAAATGAGCAAGGAACTAGCCAAGTAGTCCCTGGAGGTACATCATTGGCGAGGATAGTCATCAAGTCTTCTAGCACCAATTCACAATCTGGGGGTGATGGTGAAAAGCCGGAGAAATCAATTAAATCAAAATCAATATGTGAACAAGACAACCCATCCACCCCTACTCTTTAAAAGAAAAATGTCCAAACAAAACCTGTGTTAGAAGATTCAGAGAGCATCTTCAAGCATATTGTTGAAGATAGTACTTTCCCGCCCTTGTCTGAAGAATCTTCTCCTCCTATAGAAAACATATCAATTATTCCTAACGAGTCTAGAGAGGTTGTTCAAAGTGATAAATCCCCCGGTCTAATAGAAAACTCTCTAGTATGGTTGAGGAAAGTAGTAGAAAAGAAGAGGAAATACACTCTTATGACATCCACTGGGGCTAGAGTAGATACAGTGACAAAATTACTCCAATCTTCCTCAGGGCCCAAGAAAGCCCAAAAAATGTCAAGAATTCTAAATGATGTTGTCTCTGGTAATTAGGTGTTAGAAATTGCAGAACCTTTAAAAGATGTAGATGATGATAAGATAACCACAGATGATTAGACATGTTGAGATGGGTCCCCATACACTTGAAGGTGATGTATATCACACCAGTTACTCAATTAATGGTTTAGCCAAGCGGGTAAAAGAAGAAAGGAAAGAAAGGGTAAAATTGCAATCTCAAATTTTGGATTTCAAAAACTTTATCTCTTCCATTGTTTCTCCCTTTTTGTATACTAAGGCTTCTAGTTCCCAAGAAAGAGTTATTGATGAGTCTGCAATGCAGTTGATTAAGAAAAATATAAATTATTCCAAGGCTGCTAGTGAGTGGATTGAAGAATTGTTTCAGGAAGCTATATTTTTTATTAGTAAATGTGATTTCCTACACTGACATTGTTGATAAAAGAAAAGGATTAGTAGTAGAACTACAACAGGTTAGAAAGGATCAAACCAGTATGTATGTAGTTTCAAAAGAAATGAAAGAGTTAGTTTCCATGGGTCGATTGAAGTTGGTAAATGAACAGATTGTTAGTGATCTAAAGGAACTAGATCCTCCATGGCTTGATTCACTTAAATGGAAACTAAACATATATGGTGACTTGGTAAAGGAAATCACAAAAGTGTTGGAGAATTATTTGAATATGTTAGGAGAAATCAAGGAGAACTTTCATGATTTGCAGGTGAAGATAACAGATGATTTTGATGAGAAAATTCTGGACACAAAATAAATCTGCTCAAATTTTAGAGAAGTCTTCAACAGAGAAGTAGCACACCCTGCTATGATGACTAAAGAATCTTTCTCAAAGCTTGGGAGGCTAGAGCTTTATCTCAAACTTTTAAATCTGAAACAAAAAGGAGGTTTGACACACTGAATGAGTCCAAAGTTGCTCTCAAAAAATGGAGAATTGGGCTTCAGATCACATTGACACCAAGCAACAGGGAGATTTTTGCAATCATTACCAGGTACATGGAATATAAAGCCAGAATGAAGATGCAAGAGAATTTGTTTTGACAACGAGAGAACGAGGAGCCGAAAGATAATGAAGTTGAAGTGGTTGGGAATGATGCATAATTTATTTTTAGCATTTTCATATACTTTCTTTAAAGTTGGCACTTTTAAGTTAATGGCTTCTTTTAATTTTTGGTACAGTTACTTTCAAGAAACCGTTACCAAAGACATTGGCTATGTTTAAATATTGGTTCGACTAATGTGATTAGGCTCTTTTGAGCAAACTTTGATTTACTCATTAGGGAAAACTCTGTTATTTTGGCTATTATCCATTATTTTGATAGAGAAGACATTGGTGGCGTTTATGCATGCATAATCTTTGAGTTATGGTGTATAGATTTATTCTGTTTATACTAAATGTTTGCTAGTGTGATATCTATTATTGGGATGACAGATATAATTTTTCTATATTGTTGTGGTGTTATTATTTGTGAATAAAATTTCTGCAAAGTGTAGTGATATTGGTTTAGTTGTTATCTTTCTTTCATAAGTTCTATTTCTATTTACATGAGATTGATAGATACCTTTGAAGATTTCTGGTTAAAAGCCCCATCCTTTATTTACTTTCTGGTTAAAAGCATCATTAGTTTAAAAAAATCATTCATTGAACATTATATAAAGGTAGCTGCCAACTTTAAAAATAAGCAAAGAATCGGTTTTAAAGTTTGTAATGTTGTAATGTTACAGATTCAATTGTGGTTACATTTATCACCTTTTATGGGCATATGAATATAGATTTAGGTGATAAATCTATTAACCAATAGATATAAAACTCTTAGGTATGTCTTCCCATTGGAGACCCCTTGTTTTGTGTGTAAAACAAACCATATTTCTGGGAAGATTGTGTTGATGAGAAGGAAGTTTTGAGAAGAGATTATACGAGGCTAACGCTAAAACAGATATAGGATTTCGGTCTATCATTTCACATTCCTGAAAATGTAGCTAAGGATTCAACAACAAAAGATCATACATATGAAAAATTGTCTGATAAATCCCACCCTAGGGTTGATTGAGCTAAAGTGAAATTTCAAATATGAGGGTGTGTGCTGCACCAGTGCTTAAAAGAACCCAGGATTGGTTGGATGGGAAATGGTGGCAAGTTGTTGGTCCTACTCAGGAGCCTAAGTCATCACAAAAGAATGAACAGGGGTCTACGCAGGCATTTGCTGCAAGTGTATCATCGGGAAAGCCCTCTGTGAGGTCCTCTAGTGCAAATTCTTAGTCAAGAGGTGATGGTGATAGGCCAAAAGAAACAGTCAAGTTGAAGAGCATCTGTGAACAAGACAGTGTGCTTTCTTCTACCCCTAAGAAGAAGACCAATCAAGAAAAACTTGTGGCTGCAAATTCTGAAGCTATCTTTCAACAGATCACTGAAGATAATATCTTTCCTCGTTCATCTGAATTGCCCTCTTCTTCACTTGATAGTGATAATCCACCTTTCACTCCTAATGCTCCTAAGGAAACTATTAGTGGAAATGAAGATTCTGGTCTGGTAATAACCTCCCCAAGATGGCTAAAAAAAGAAGTGGAGAAGAAGAGAAAGCATATTCCTACAATGACAGTTGGAGTGGATACAGTTTCAAAGTTACTTCAAATCTCTTCAAAACCTAAGAAAGCCAAGAGGATGTCAAGGATGGTGACTGATGCTACTTCTGGAAATCAAATGTTAGAAATTGTTGAGTTTGTGAAGGACTTAAATGAAGATGAAATAGCGGAGGTGGACTACAAAGTCACACATGTTGATATGGGGCCTCCAACATTGGAAGGTGATGTGTACCATGCCAATTATTTAGTCAATACCTTGATTAAAAGAGTGAAAGAACAGAGGAAAAAAATATAAAATTGGAATCTCAAGTCCTCACATTGAGTAACTTTATTTCTTCCATGGCCACTCCTCCTACATCTAATGAAGCCTCAAGTTCTCAGGTAGAGGGCATCGATGTGCTCACCATAGAGCAAATTAAAAATAATTTGAGCTATTCCAGAGCTGCTTGTGAGGGGATCGATAAAATATATAGAGAGGTTATCTTCTTGCTGAATAAATTTGTGCTCTTTTACACTAAAGTTGTTAATAAGGTGAAGGAGTTAGTAACAAAAGTTCAATAGCTCAGAAAAGATCAAACTAGTCTCTATGTGCTTGCTTAGGAAATGAAAGAATTGAACTCTATGGATGCGAAGATATTAATTGGTGAGCAAATTGTGAATAATCCTAAGGAGCTAGACCCTTCCTAGTCTATTTCATTGTAATGGAAATTGAATATGTATGATAATTTGGTGAAGGAAATTAATAATGCACTTGATATATTAAATGAAATGTTGGGGGAAGTTAAAGAAGATTGTCGTATTTTGGGAGTGGAAATTACTGATGAGTTTGATGGAAACATTCTAGATGTAAAAGAGATCTCTCTAAAGTTTAGAGAAATATTCAAGAAAGAAATAGTTGATCCTACTATAGTGACATGGGAGTCCTCGAAACTTAGTGGAATGGAGATCCACCTGAGGACTTATAAATGTGGAGAAGAGAGAAGATCTTAGAAGTTGGTTGAGTGTGAAAATGATTTGGTCACATGGAGAACCAGGTTATAGATTACTACAACTCCAGGAAGCAAAAACATCACCGCAATTGTCACCAAGTACTGGGAATACAGGCAAAGAGTAAAGCCACAAGAGGCGTTACTGAAGGAGGAGGCAAAAATAATTGACAGCGAAGGAGTTGGTTTGGGAGTGGGACCACTGTTTAGTTTTTAGTTTTTATGTTATTTTCTTTAATTTGGCTCTCTTGATATTTTAAAGACTTTTTATTTTAATTTCTAAAACAATTGTCTTCAAGAAACTGTTATGAAGACAAAAGAAACTCTATGTTTTCTAGTGGATTGTCTATTATTGGAATGATAGATTTTTGGATAGTTTCATTGTTGTGGAATGTTTATCTGTGAATAAATATTTTATGGTGATGGATGCATAAGGATTTCTCAGTATAATTTAGGTGATTTGGTAGTTTAAGCTTTTATTGTTTAAGTTGGGTGGACACTGGATGCCTTTATAAGTTATTTATGTTGAACTGTTAGCTTATGTTAGCTTATAACTTATAAGTTATGGATGTTGAACTGTTAGCTTCTGTTCAAGGAATGGATTAATAATATTCCTTTCATTTATTTATCAAATATTGTGTGAATGGCAATGCAATAGGAATATATAAGTAGTGTGATAAGTGTTGTTCTTTAAAAATGATGCAGAATCACATATCAAATTCAATACCATGGAATACAATATAAAAAATTTGGCTTTTCCTAACCTTAGTCGCTAGTCCTCAGAGTTTTATAACCTTGTCGTGGAGTTCTAAATTTTCATAACTTACCGATTCTCTGACTTTTTTGATGGTTCACTTTGTTGAGTTGCAAGTCTTTCTTGGTCATCTTTCTACTCGGTGGGTCGGAGGTTTCAAAAATTTAGAGTTTGGTTCTAAGGTTCACTTTGTTGAAGCAAGAGTATAAAAGAGATAAAGAAAACTTATTATTATAACTAATAACACTATAAAGAAATGATCGCTCACCTTTTCAGTCTATGTTTTCGGCTTTCAACGACTTCTGAATCAAGAAGTAGAACCTCATAACTGAACAAAATGTGTAAGAATAAATGACACTTTCGATTGTATTTATATCAATCCATGATTCCCTCTTTGGCGAATTCCACGAGATTTTTAAATGGTATATTAAAAATTTGGAAAATCTCGTGCTTATACAATGATACGCTGTAATTTTCAAGGCGAAATGTGTCCTCAAATGTAATTATTATTAATGTTATTGGTGAAATAGGTCCTCATGAGCAACTATTTATAAATTTTAATTAGCGAAATGGGTCTTCACAAGCAACCATTTGTAATTTTTAATTGGCGAAATGGGTCTTGACACAATGTTGTTTTAATAGTATTGGAAAATATGTAGGTGTTTTATTAAATGCTTTCAAGATTCTAGGCGAAAATATTTTTTGGTCCAATTTAAACACATAGTTTGAAAATGGAAAATTTGTTGCTTAAATATGCCTCATAAAAAAACTCAGTGGTGAATGGACATGCATTGGACCTATAGTTCGTAAAATCCAAGCGATTTGGATACCTTGTTGGGTGCGAGAAATTTTCCAATTTCAACTTGGCTGATTCCTAGAATTCACCAATTGGAAAAGATTCACCACTAAAGTTTTCCCTGATCACAATAATCCGCCCAATGATGATTAGAGCAACCCCTATTAGTTCTTTGGAAATATATTGAAGGATTCTTTCTCCATGCTAACATTCATCTCCTTTTGTTTGGTCATTTCTCTCTTCCCGCCTCCTGATGATATCCTGTGACATACACAAATATAATTGCATACATGATCATATATCTAAATTGCATTAGTACATTGCACATTTACATACATCCATTCGCATATTTGCATTTACATCTTTAGCATAAATACATCATTTGCATTCACATAACATATAAGTGCATTAAACATTTTCATACATCATTCATATCATTAATGCATACACATTTAGGATCATAACATAAAGCATCATATACAACATAATCCATACATCAATGCATCCATCATCATAAACATGAAATCCATTAGTGACAAAAACCATTAAGCATATATACAATATCATCAACATCATCATCAAATGACCATCATCCATAAAGTAGTATCATCATTGCATCTCATCATAAATAACCATCATATGTGCATACATCACATAAAACATAAAAATGCATCATCATAGGAATCATCACATATATCACATCATATCAACATAATAAAATCATAATGCATCATCAACATAACACATAGAATAGAATCCGCACCAAAACTACATCATATATATATATATATATATATATATATATATATATATATATATCTCAAAATCATGTCACAGGATAGAGTCTCGAGGAATCCCAAAAATAGAGCTCAGAGGCTCGATGTTCAATATATAAATGTCTCAACATAACAACAAGATAACATGCCATAAATTGTACTCTCCTCATCCCCTCGAGGTGAAGAATGGGGTGACTGATGCTCTTTGACAAGAACCGATGGAATCTACGGGGACCCGACAGGCTAGGCCTGCGATGCTGATGAAATAGTGACAGGTGGCTGGCTATGATGTGATCTATGTCCTAATGATGTGTGGTTGTGGCTGGACCTGTGCCTTGATGAATGCCATGACTGTGATGTGATCTATGACCGGAGGTCTGTCCAAATGAAGTGGATCCACCCACACTACTCTGACTCATGCTGCTATGGCTCCTACTGCTACTCCCTGAGCCACTCCTTGTCTTGCTCCAAGACCGAGTCAAACTAGGATCTTGCTGCTCTGCTGGCACTACTCACTGATACAACATCCTATATTGTGCCCAACTATCGCTCACCCTAGCCAACTCTTTAACAATCTCTCCCACTGGCCCAGTGTATATCTGTGCAAACTCTGAACATCAGCTCTATGACTCCTGATGCCTGACCATTGCTTGGTCTCTCTCCACCCTCTTCACCTCAAGCTTTGCCTATAGAGTCTTGATCTGAGAGAGGGCCTCATCCAACCTACTCTGCATGTCAGTTAGCCACTGATCAACTATCGCATCTCGGGGCAATGGTGGCCTCTTGGCTATATCCTCCTCCCCATCCACTATCTGATTTCAAAGCTATATCTCTGCATCATCCATATCCTCCTCCCTACCAATATCAATCTCCTCATCTCTTCCCATCTCCTCATCGCCCCCTATCTCCTCTCCATCGACATCCAACATCTGCTCATCTCTCCCCACCTTCACCTCTACCTCCATCTCTGACTGCTTTGCCTCTGGCATCTCTCCCTCTTGACGAGGTCCCTCTGGCTGCTTTGCCTCTGCCCTAACCTCCTCCTATCAACCCTCCTCCTCTTGACAACCCTCCTCTCTCTCCTCCTCCTCTCCCTCCTCTTGGATAGGTGAGAGTGATCCTCTCCTCCTCCTCCTATGTCTCCATCACTACCTCCTGCGGCCACCATCTCCTCCCCTCCTTCGCCTCCCACCATCACCGCCATCTCCTCCATCCCCTCCATCATCCCCTCCACCCCCATCTCCTCTAGTCCTCCCCCCATATCCTCTACCTCCATCTCTCCCTCTCCCCTTGCTGCCATCCCTGCCTCTTTGCCCTCCTCAGAAAACCTGCGATATCACTGCCCGCTGATCCACTGGTGTTGGCTGATCAAGATCTATCAATGGAAGTGGCTTGTGTGACTGCCACCACACATCATAATCTAGCATGGTCCCCACTTCTACTGGACCCTTGCTCCATGCCCATTTTTGTGCTACCAAACTATTAATCTTCTACTCCGCCAATGGCACTGATATTCATGGCTCCCACATGGTCTCTTAGGATAATCGCACATATTTTGTTGTGCCTATAGGAACATCCCACTACTCCCTGAATTGTCACAATACCCGCTGGGGTGGATACATCTCAATAATAAGTTGTGACTAAACTGTATGGCTAATCAAGTATCTAAACTGTCCACAAAATGAAAGATGGTCCTCCTCTCCTAGCCACTGCCCATAGTCCCTATATTTCCAAACAAACCCCATCAAGGTGTCAATAGCATGGAGCTAGTATCTAGTATTTCCCACTCGTGTCTGTGACAAGGCACCCCATATAAGTACACATATGACATACCCTCACCCAACTATCTCTGCACTGGTGGCCAAAATATGAGAATATGCTCCCAAGACCAGATCATCAGAAGTGTAGTGCTACAACTGATACTGCTCGATTGCCAGTATGCAACATCATGTAATTGGTGGTATAGCATCCCAAGAAGGAATGGTCCCCATGCAAACACTATCCTATCTCGCCACATCCTAACAAGTACATCTCCCCATCCAATAGGGAAACTGTGTCTGCGATGATATGGAATCAATGCCCCGACAATCAAAGTACACAACATCACATCCCATCAGGCATAATGCTCAGCCATGAACTCCCACTTGATCTCATATCCATCGATGACTAGTTGCGCGATGTCATCATGCATGTAATACTCTATCATGGCCTAGCGTCCTTGTCGTGAATCATAAACAACCCACTCTCCTCTAATAGGAATCCATAGAATCCTGTACATGTCCTCAAGAGTCACGACAACCTCTCCTGTCGGCAAGTAGAACGAGCAAGTCTCAAAATGCCATCTCTCTGCAAGTGTTGTCAGTAGACCCCTATTTGCCTAGATGATGGGCATATAGGTAACATGGAATAGTCCCAACCGCATAAAACACCTTTGCTCGCCATCTCTTAGCTGATCTTGGAATGTGTAATTTGTTGGTCTAAACTCATGCATATAGATGGGTGGCAATCGTTTCTGCATACACATAAATGAACATTAGCAGATCATTGAAAATCATCCTTATCATCTACCTAATCAAAAGTACACAAAGTAAATTGAGTCTAAACTGAGTCAACATCGGTCAAAATCAGTTTCATCATTTTTCCCTTCACTTGTATCGTGCCAAGTCATATGGGTCGTTTCATCTTGTAGTTGCGTCACACCACATCGATTGCATCATTTGGCTTTGCAGATGCATCACTCCATAACACTTGCATCATTCCCCTACTCATTTGTGCCACTTTACATCACTTGTGTTGTTCCATCCTGCATTCGCGTTGCAATTTGGTGATTGCATCGCAAGACCTGACATTTGCATTGCGATTTGGCACTTGCGTCGCACCAGCTCGGGAATGTGTTGTTTTAAACCTAAACCTAGCCCACCCCTTGCATTTGCTTCGTGATGCATCAAATGTGTGTGATGCGAACACATTTGCATCTTTCACAAATGCAAATGTTTTGTGACACATTTTCTATCCTAACTTTAACGCCCAAAAATGCATGAAAAATGAAAAAAGTACAAAGTGGGTATAGGGTACTTATAGCTGGCTCTGCGCCCTCTGGCTGTCGATAGGCCCGTACTCGATATCCATGATGATTTTTCACTAGAACCACCATCTTTTCATGAGGTTCTCTCTCTATGAGCTCTGAATTTTCAAAAGGAAAAAGTGAAAATGACTTACCTTTTCACCCAAATCAAACTTATTTAAAGGGTGAAATTAGGGTTTTCTTGAAGAGTTAATTACTGGAGGTACATTTTACAATGTTTGATCGCCCTGTTGACTACCATAAACATGTTGAAACTCAAAACCGATCACCCCATTGTTTTTCTGGTCATCCAATTGACTTATCGAGACACTTTTCAAATTTTTCCGGCGCAAGGCCAAAATTTGCAAATTTTCCCGAGGGGGCATAGATAATCCGTACCTTCACTGGGGCATGTCTTGAACTGAATTTTCTTTGTCACAATGCGATAAACTGCATTATGACAAAGAGGGGAAAAATGTAGACACATAAATTTGACCTAGGCCTACAAACTTTTTTTTTTTCCATATTTCTTCTTAACATAATTAAAATATTTAATTATGTCCTATAGTCCAAATTCAACTATTAATTAAATAATTCTCAATTATTTAATTAATTCACATATTTTATTCCTCCTAACTATTTAAATAAATAAATTATATTTATTTTATTTAAATACGTCGCTAATTTCTTATGTCCCTCTATAATTAAATAAATCCCCAAATTTATTTAATTATTATTTCCTATCTATTTCCTCCTAATTATTTAAATAAATAAATTATATTTATTTATTTAAATACATCATTAATTTCTTATTTCTTCTTATAATTAAATAAATTTCTACAATTTATTTAATTATTGTCCACCTTGGCTTTTTCTAATTTTAAATAAAATCATTTATTTAAAATTGTCCACTTTCTATTTCTCCCTCCAAGTAAATAATTTTAAATAGTTATTTATTGTCACATGGCCCCGCCACTTTTGAATTAAATTATTTTTTAATTCAAAAGGTCAACTAAGCCTTTTAAATCAAATAATTTTAAATTATTATTTTATTTTACCTCTTTTTTTGTGCCCAATATCTCTTGTCACATGAGTTCTAGTCCTTTGATTTGATTTTTCTAAAATCAAATCTCAGCCCTTCATTTCAAATGTTAACCTAATGTTTCCCTAACCCTAATTGATGGTTGTCAAATTTAATTGCAACCATTGATCTTAGGGCATCTCTCAACTTTCAATCTTGGCCATTCATCCAAAATTGGATTTTCTATAAAAAGGAAATTTTGGCCTCATTTGAGACACTTCGTACACTTCATGCTCTTGACTTCATATCTCTTGACTTTGTGATTTCATGCTTCAGACTTTAGGCTTGCTTCATACTTGCATACTTACATTTTGTAGCTTTTGAATAGAATCCTTCAATATTTGCTTAGGCCTTTGTCATAGTCATAGGTTCCTCATCAAAAATTTGAGGGGAAACATCATTTTGCAGCAAATGGAGAAGGGTAATGAAGGTCAATCATGGAGGGCTTGAAGACTTTTGGTGAGATTGTTCTTTGTTTTATGCTATTTTACTCCATTGTACTTCATTGTTTAGCTAGGGTTTTGATTATGCATTTGATTTCATGCTAACCTAACATTTTTCCTTAGCTACATTAATATTACTTTATATTGTGAGTTAATCCTCACTGTGGTTTTTCCCATCTTGGGTTTTCCATGTAAATCTGGTATCTCTTTGTGCATGGTGTTGATTTGATTCAGTTTCTGTTATTTTATTTCATGATAAATCACTTTAATAGTGTTGGGATTAAGGCGTCTCAACCTTAGAATCCTAACATTGATTTAATTATTGTAATTTAATGTATTTATTTGTATTATTTAATTGCCTGTGGTGTCATGTCATCAATTGTGACCCATCGGTTGGGTGGCATCCTTGTTGGAGGTGACTGGATGACACATCATCATCCCAAGTGGATATAGGCATCCCACTTTGGAATCTATGGCATATGGCATATTCTATGACATTTCATAAGGAATATTTGAATGCATGGGTGAAAGTTGGCACCCAAGTTGGGTTATGATAGGATGTAAGAGAATCATCTATTTTTAGCCAGTTATGATAGATTCTCTTACAACTATAAGTGTTGTCAGCTATGACAGATTCTATGACAATTGTAAGATATGTAAGGAATTTGTCATAGCTTATTTTTAGCATATTCTAGGTGTCCAAGCTTGGAAGAAGACCATTTGCATGTTTGACAAGTGTATGGGGTGTAAGGGAATGTTGTACATGTGTCCAAATCCATGTCTAAGGTGTTGAAAGTTGTACCTTTTGAATTTGGATGACCCTCATCTTCTAGATGCTTCATGAAGCCCGTATCACTCTATTTATTGAGTGCCTTGAGTTGTAGAATGCATAGTTTGTTTGCATGTAATAAAGTGCTGCCAATATCACTCTAGAATAGGTGTTCATGTTGAAGCACTCGTGTAGAAGCTTTGTACTTGGAGAAACATTGTAATCACTATTTGATATAATAGAGAAATACTTTGCTTTTGGAGGGTGGAGTTTTTTACCTGGAAGTGTTTTTCCCACAGTATATTTGATGTCACTATTTTTATGCATTGTTGCTATTCTATTTCCATTATTCTCTATGTGCTTCTCTAGTTGCAACTATTAAAGGTGTTAAAAGAATTTTTTTTGTAACTCTCTCCTGATTAAATTAGTGTAGGAATTTTTTTTCGCTCACCCGACTTCCTTTAAGTTGGTATCAGAGCCTGGACAACCTTGGTTCCTTTGTTGGGTAGAAGGGTTTTTTGAGCTAATCTCAATTTTAGTGGGGGTTTTGTAGAAGAGTGCATTTCTTTACCTTGTTGTAGGAAAGAGATGAAAAGCACATCTAGGAGGATTGAGATGGAAAAGTTTAACGGTGGTAATTTTGAGTTGTGAAAAATCAAAATGGAAGACATGCTAGTAGACTAAGACTTATGGCGTGCAGTTTTTGGAACCATGCCACAAGGCATGAACCAAGAGGATTGGGATCTCATTGATAGGAAAGCCAAGGGTCTTATTAGACTCTATTTGGCCAATTCCGTTCTCCTAAATGTCCACGAAGAGAAAAAAAATTCTTCTCTATGGAAGAAGGTTGGTGATGTCTATAAGGGTAAATCCCTGGTAAACAAGCTTTTCCACCTTTAAGATGGATGAGGTTGTTGCCTCATTATTGTTTGAAGAGATGCGAAGGAAGTTTTTTCAGATGGCCAAGGAGGCCCTTGCAGTCCGTGGTAGACCAAAAGAGAGAAGCAAAAAGAAGGATAAGAAATCTAACTCAAAGTCTTCGGGGAGATCAAAGTATCCTAGTAAGAAGTCCAAGGAAAAGTGTTGGAATTGTGGTGAAACAGGTCACATTCAGAAAGATTGCAAGAAGGAGAAGAAGAATAAAAATAAGAATTTCTTTGATTATGAATCTAAGAAATCATCCCAAGATGATGGAAAAGCATTTATTGTATCCTTGGCATCCAATGCATCGAATGATGTGTGGTTGATAGATTTGGGTACATCCTTTTACATGACTTCTCATAGAAATTGGTTCTTGAAGTATGAGAAGTACAATGGCGGAGAGGTGTACTTGTGTGATGAATCTCATCTAAAGATTATTTGCTGTGGAAGAGTCAAAATCATATTTCCTAATGGAAGAGTGAAGGGGATTAATGGCGTCTTGCATATCCTGGGTTTGGCATGAAGCCTACTTTTTGTAAGTAAATTGAATGATTCAGGAGTGCAAGTTGTTTTCTCTAGTGGAGGATGCAAGATGACAAGAGGAGCTATGGTGTTGGCTAAAGGAGTTTGTATTAGCACTTTGTTTCAGCTTGATGCATGCACTGTACAGTGCAATAGTTCTTCTGATATACCGAAGAATAGATCTTTGGATTCTTCATCCTCACCATCAGATCATTTAGAAAAGAAGTGTGTTGCAACTACATCTGATGGTTGAGAATTTTGGGTACCTAAGGGTGCTCACTCCATGGAAATGAAACTTCCTACAAAGAAGACAATGTTATGACACCAGTGAATTGGTCACATTGGTGATAAGGGTCTTAGAACCCTAAAAAATAAGAGCCTTGTTGAAGGCCTTGATGATTGTAATCTCGAGTTTAACTTTTGCGAACATTGTGTATATGAAAAACAACATCATGTTTCATTCTACTCTAGTTCTCATAAGTCTTTTGGGATCTTGGATTATGTACATTCATATGTTTTTGGTCCTATAAATGTTCCTTCATTATCAATATATATATTTTTTTTTCTTTCATAGATGATTACAGTAGAAGGACATTTTTTTATTTCCTCAGAAGTAAAGTTGAAGTCTTTAGTCGGTTTAAGGAGTTTAAGGCCTTGGTAGAAAATAAGACTAGTAGAAAGATTAAGTGTTTGAGGACTGATAATAGTGGTGAGTTTTGTTCCATAGAATTTGAAAAGTTCTATAAATAACATGGGATTGAGAGACATAAGACAACTCCATACACTCCACAACAAAATGGAGTTGCATATAGGATGAACAAAATGTTGATGGAGAGGGCTAGGAGTATGTTGAGTGGTGCTAGCCTTGAGTAGAAATTTTGGGCTGAAGCGGTAGCCACTACATGTTATTTGATCAATAGATCTCCTACATTAGCACTTGTTGGTAAGACACCCATGGAGACGTGGTCTGGTAAAAATCCTTTGATGAGACATCTCAAAGTACTTGGTTTTGAAGCTTATGCTCATGTTTAGATTGAGAAGATGTCAAATTAGTTGGAGAACAAGGTTGTTAAGTGTATCTTTATCGGCTATGGTGTTAGTGTGAAAGGGTACAAGCTTTGGGATCTAGTAGTTCAGAGGGTTCTCTACAATAGAAGTGTGATCTTTAGAGAGATGAAACCTTCCTCTATCGAGGTTCAACCAAAGAAAGAGGAGAAACAAAAGGAGGTAGTGAAAATTTCACCTACTCTAAAGAAAGAAGAACCAAGTACTCCTATTGGACCTAATAATGAGGAGAGTTCAAGTAGCTTTGAAAGTGCTAAAGAAGAAGAACCTCAACCTTAGCCTTTGAGGAGGTCTACACGAGTTAGGCGGAAACTAGAAAGGTTTGGATATTCATGATTGGATTCCAATTGCATATTTTCCTTGATTACTAATATTGATGAGCCTAGGACTGTTAGAGAGGCATTGTGTATGAATGATTTAGATTCATGGATGCAAGCCATCGACGAGGAGATGGCTTTATTAAAGAAAAATAAGACTTGGGATTTGGTACCTTTGCCTTTTGGATGTAAACATGATAGTTTTAAGTGGGTGTTCAAGAAAAAGTGTGGTACTGATGGTAGTGCTGAGAAGTATAAGGCACAATTGGTTGCTAAGGGATTTTCCTAGGTGGAGGGAATTGATTATGGAGAGATATTCTCTCTTGTAGCAAAGCTGACATCTATCCAGATTCTGTTGTCACTTGTAGTAGCATATGAATTAGAAGTGGAACAGATGGATGCAAAGACATCATTCCTTCATGGTGATTTGGAGGAAGAGATTTACATGTCACAACCAGAGAACTTCATTGAAAAAAGTAAATAAAATTTGGTTTGCAAACTGAAGAAGTCTCTTTATGGTTTGAAATAGTCTCCTAGAAAGTGGTATCAGAAGTTCAATACCTATGTGTTGTCATTGGGATTTTAGAGATCTAAATCTAACCATTGTGTATACTTTAAAACTGACAATGGTCACATTGTCATTATTGTCTTATACGTAGATAATATGTTGTTTATTGGGAATGGTAAAAGTATGATTTTAGATTTGAAGTTTTAGTTGTCAGCAAAATTTTAGATGAAAGACCTAGGTGTAGCTAGGTACATTTTGGGAATGGAAATCACAAGAGACAGAGCTAACATAAAGCTTTAGTTAAGCCAGAGCAAGTATGTGAACTCTCTATTAGAGAGATTCAACATGGTAGATTCTAGACAGTTAGTTGTTCCTGTAATGCAAGGGATGAAGCTTTTTGTGAATGATTGTCCAACGTATCCTAATGAGATGGAGGATATGACCAAAGAACCATATGCAAGTGCAGTTGGTAGTCTGATGTATGCGATGGTGTGTACAAGGCTAGACATTTCCCAAATAGTGGGAGTTCTTAGTTGTTTCATGGCTAATCCTGGATGAGTGCATTGGGATGCTATTAAGAGGGTGTCCAGATATTTACAGGGCATTTTTGAGTATTCCTTGTGTTTTCATGGTTATCCTAATGCGCCTCAACATTCTGTGAGAATTTGAGGATATGTGGATTCAGATTGGGTAGGTGACATTGACAACAAAAGATCCCCTAGTGTTATGTGTTTATGATGTTTGGTGGTGCTATCAGTTGGATGAGCAAGTGAAAAGCTATAGTCACTTTTTCCATGAAAAAAGAAGAGTATATGGCAGCCACTCATGCATGTAAGGAAGCCATTTGGCTTAAAATATTGTGTTCTGATATTGGTTTAGATGCAAGACAAATTACTGTTTGTTGTGATAGTCAAAGTGCAATTTTTCTAGCAAAGAATCCCACCTTCCATGCTAGAACAAAGCACATTGATGTACAATATCATTTTTTTCATGATATGGTAGAAGATGGAAAGGTGAACCTGGAGAAGGTTGACACTTTGGTGAATGTTGCAAATGCACTGAAAAAACCAGTAAGCATAGAGAAGTTCAAATGGTGTTTCGATTCCATGGGGCTTGGGGCCTTGGGGCCTTGAGAAGATGATTTTGTATGACTCTTGGTAGGTCTTTGACAAGTGGGAGAATGTTGGGATTAAGGTGTCTCAACCTTAGATTCCTAATGCTGATTTAATTATTGTAATTAAAGGTATTTATTTGTATTATTTAATTTCCTATGGTGTCATGTCATCAATTGGGACCCATCAGCTAGGTAGTATCCCCGTTGGAGGTGACTGGATGACACATCATCATCCCAAGTGGACATACACATCCCACTTTGGAATATATGATATATGACTTATTCTATGACACATCATAAGGCATCTTTGAATGCATGAGTGAAAGTCAACGCCCAAGTTGGGTTATGACCGAATGTAAGAGAATCAACTATTTTTAGTCAGTTATGATAGATTCTCTTATAGCTGTAAGTGTTGTCAACTATAACAGATTCTATGACAATTGTAAGATGTGTAAGGCATCTATCATAGCTTATTTTTAGCATATTATAGGTGTCCAAGCTTGGAAGAATCTACCATTTGCATGTTTGACAAGTGTATGGGGTGTAAGGGAATGTTGTACATGTGTCCAAATGCATGTCTAAGGCATTGAAAAATGTGCCTTTTGAATTTGGATGAACCTCACCTTCTAGATGCTTCATGAAGCTTGTATCACTCTATTTATTGAGTTCCTTGAGTTGTAGAATGTATAGTTTGTTTGCAGGTAACGATGTGCTACCAATATCACTCCAGAACAAGTGTTCGTGTTGAAGCACTTGTGTAGAAGCTTTGTACTTGGAGAAACATTGTAATAATTATTTGATATAATATAGAAGTATTGTTCTTTTGGAGGGTGGGGTTTTTACTTTAAATGGTTTTCCCCATGGCATATTTGGTGGCACTATTTTTATGCATTGTTATTATTCTATTTCCATTATTCTCTATGTGCTTCTCTAGTTGCAATTGTTAAAGGTGTTAAAAGAAAAAAATTTGTAACTCTCTCCTAATTAGATTAGTGTAGGAAGCTATTTCCACTCACCCGGCTTCCTTTCAAATAGATTATTGTACCCAAAATAATTTTTTCTTCAATAAGACATTTTGATTAAAATGTTTTAAATCTTGTAGAATTGTTGTTAAAAGTCGAAATTAGGTCAAACAAAACATGGGATTTTTGTGGGTTTATGTCAAGGATACTTGCAAAATTTAGAAAATTTGAAAATTAGGGCTCTAACCTACTTTTGTAGGAAAACTCTAAAATAGGATCCCTCCTAGAAATGACTCAAAAATGATTCTACTAGGTTCATTTTAGTTCACTATTATATTACTTGTTGGAACTAATGTGAAAAAGTCCCATGGGTCTTTTTTTCACTTTTTCTGTGAGGAAAAGATAGGACCCTCCTTGAAATTCTACGCGCAAGCAAAAAAAAAAAATTAATGGTGAATCACGGACAAGATTTAGGGTGTGGCCGGAAGATCTGGTTTCCCCGGCTGAAGAATCCATGATGCCCTCAAAAGTTTCCATGATGGAGGATTTTCAGTTGAAAATCGTTGAAAATATTGAAAATGCATACCGACTACAAGAAAGATGCTTACATATCACGCCTTGCGGACCTGGGCGACTCCGACATCGATGATGGTGAAGAAATTGTTCCGTGGATCGTGTTCCGCTAACATAATAATCAACGAGGTTGGTATGAGGTGCAATGCAAGCGCCAGAGAGGTGATAATCTTCTAAAGTTTGATGAAGCAGCTAAAGTACCCGCATCGCTGGGGCTTCTAAGGGATTTCAAAAAGGTCAAATGTAGTTATCAAGTTTTTCCAAGACAATCATCTCCTTTGTAATTATGTTGGCTTTCTGACGCATCACCAAGCAAGTTCACCAGATTCATCAATCATCGGAAAATGGAGGTGGAGATAGAAGATGTTGAAAGTGAAAGTCATCAAAGATAGTCAAATAAGGGAAAAAGTGCCCTTGTAGCCCAGGGGCACCCAAGAATCAAATATATCAAATGCTAGTATTTGGATTGGCAACCTCTAGATGATCTCCTTTGATTCAACTTAGCTTCATGATGGATCCAACAGCCAATTCATGAAACATAGCAAACAATGACAGTTGTTGATTGTTCGAGCATGCGAAATAGAGGATGAATTAGTAGTCATCAAAGTAAAAGTGCCCCTGCTAGCCAAGGGTGCCCAACATTTAAAACAATCTGTTGTAATTTTTAGCAACTATCTTCTCCAAGAAATCTTCTCACACTAGTACACAAACAACAATATATGACTAGATAAACTACTAAAAATTGCATATAAGTGACTAACTTTAGTCACATGACTATTAGGACGTATTCTAGTCATTTATAACACCATCAAATTTATGATCAAAAACTTAGCCATTTTATTTAGTCATTGATTTTAGAATAATAATTCTGGCCATTGGTTTACTATTGATTTAGCTTTCACACTGAATAGCTATCTAGCCTGGTGGCTTATTTGTAGCTTACTACCAACGCCACCAAATTTATTACGGAACCATTTGTCATTTATTTAGTCACAGTGATTCTGTTTGAATACATATTTAAATAATTGATTGTTGCTAATCGCCGTTTCTATTTGAAGTAGCCATTTATTTAGCTATTACTTTAGCATATTAGTCATTAATCATTAATTTAGTCATGTATTTAGTCCCTATACAATAAGTATATTTAGCCTGCCATAAATCAAACCCAATCAAATTAATCCTTCTCACAAATTTATGGCTATAAACTTCTGGCATCATAGATATTCAAATGTTAAAAAACACCATGTAATGAAGACTAAAATGTTTGAACAAATATGATTATTAGACACAAACACAAACAGGTTACAAATCAAGAGGAACCGCAACATAGTATTTATGAGTGGAGAAAAAACTACTCTGAAAATTTACTTTATTAAGCTTCATTGGCAAATCAAAATCTCATTGGTTGCATTCCACTGTCTCACTGACACTTTAGAACCATGACACTATATAAAAGAAAAAAATCCATTTCTAGTAATTTAAAATATTTTCCCTTTCCTTAATCAACAGCCCCCTTTTGGGGCTGCAAGGCCGGACTTCCTAGGCTGACCCATTTAATCCCCTTGCAAATCCACAACTTTCCTGCTACTATTGGTTTTGGCTCCTCCAAAATCTTCCTTGTTGGTATTCACCTTTCACTTCTCCAATTTGGAGTTGCAACCTGAAAATAAGGTTTCAAAATTTGTACATAAAAAACTTAGAAAATTCAAATAATACAGAGGATAAAATTCAAACATTTTCTTTTCCTTTTCCAACTATGACACCCTAAACTTAAGCACTAGATATAGTGAATGTATCAAAATTAGATATAACATCCATCAAAAACATATTTGGAAGTAGATTTTTATTAGATATTGTAGTTGCAAGTTCCACTAATTATAATAAAGAAATAGTTTTACTTTTCTGCATCAACTAATGCAATTATGATAACTTTTAGAGGATCAACAATGCTAGCCTTTATCATATCAACATACTCACCTGAAAGTTGCAACACAACATTAAACTTATTAATTAGACTCAACATCTAAGAAAGAAAAAGAAACTTCAAACATTATCAATTTAGTAAAAAAATTATCAATTTCAAAGATCAAAGTAGCCAATGCTTCACTCTCTACATCATCTGCTACAATCAAAAGAGGCCTTTACTTTTGTGATAAATGCAACAAGAAATTATATTATTTGTCAAAACTTATCACTATCTACTTATGAATTCAAGATCATTTAAATTGTCAAACTAATCAACATGACTACCTAATTTCTTTCTATCACATACACTTTGGGTATACAAGATCATTGAGAATCCCAATTATTGAACTATGAAATTCAGCAACGCAACGAAATTATATCTTAAGTAAAATATAAATCAAATCAACATTACATGTCTTAGCTTATCAATTGATCTCAAATTGTATATACACCTTTTTCATATAGCTTAAGGACATCTATAATAGATATGCACAAAATGAATCTGGTGGAAAGACTTTAAATTTTTTCAAGTGAATACAATTTGTAGGTGTAAAGCCAAATTCCACAACAATTGCCAAAATCCACCCTGCTTGTGCCAAAATGGGATCTTTGAAATAAGATATGAATATCCATCAATGCATAGACAATACATCCCTATAAGAAATATTATATCCCTCAATTAACTATTATTACATATTATTCTATTGGGGGAAATTTACTTTATCGAGGGGACTTTTGTTTATAAAACCTAGATCACCAACATATCAGCTCATGTGAGAGGTCAATAACCCACTATTAAGCCTACACATGGCACATGCATGCACAAAATAACAAAGAAAAATAAAGATCATGCATCACACAATAAGTATAAGACAAAAAAATGTCAAAAGAGTTGTGTTAGGACTAAAAAAAATAATCCCACATATTTGCATTGACATCTATTCATTTATCTCCTAGTCCTTACAAAATCTCACCAGACTCAATTTCATGATCTAGACAAATTATTGAGGTTTGTGTAAAAAATTCATTTTTGTAACCAGCATACCCAAATAATCACATTCATGAAATTCATTGAAGTCCTTTGATACCATCGGGCTAACAATACTCTGTCGGTGGAACTCCCATCACCACCCACCAATATCCCGATAGGGGCAATTCATATCCTTACATCGGCGTAATATCCTTCCATCGTCGCAACTCTGGTGCATTGGTGGAATGAATGATGAAGCTCCCTCGATAGCCCGATATAATCACGGGGTATCAAAGTCTAACACTTATTGGTGAAGTTGGGATATATCGGGGTAACATTGTTTGATGTCTTACCGATAGACTGAAATAAAAACACTTATTGGTGGAGAAGGTGGCCATTGGTGGAAAATGAACCAAAGTCCCAATGATATAGCGATGAATGATTACTACTAGCTGATGTGACGTCAAAAGAATCATTGAGATATTTAACATAAATGCTCTCCTTGATGACAAGATTGAAGCAGGCGGTATATTAATGAGCTAGAACAGAGGTTAATTGCACCACAAATTAATCATACAATTTGCAAAAACTAGGAAGGCTATGCTAAGGCTAGAAGTAGAAAGGACAGAACTTGGAGCTCTCGTGCAGTGAAGCCAGGAGAAGAAAAAATTCACGTAAGTACTCCACTCTTAGCTAGAAAGTTGCATTTTTTTAGAGTTTGCAATGGAAGAAAATGTGGAAAAACCTAAGGCAAAGAAGAAAAAAAACTGAAAAGAGGAATTTAAACCAAGACTTGATAGATCAGTGTCTGGGAAAGAAGTGTTCAAGCAAGTAAATTGTTAGATAAACATAGGGGTCTTGGGGATGTTTGGACGCCACACTGGAGCTATGAGATTTTTATGTATCACTACATAAAACAATTCAGATTTCAACCAGCTTGTAATCCATGGAGATTGAACTTCGGAAGACTCTTGGTGCCAAACGTGTTCATCAACGTAGAATTGGTGAAAGCTCTGACCAGTTAATATAATGCCAAGAAAAGAACTATCCAATCACCAAATGGAGCAGATATGCTTGTTATCTCCCAAGACCTGATCTCTAATGCATTTCAGTTAGAAGGTCCCATGAACTTGCCATTCACCATTAGAGAAATTTTGATAGAATAATGTTGCATGGATACTAGTTACAAGAGATGGAAGCTAGCTTTGCACAAACCTTAGAATGAGCAAGGTCAACTCAGAAATTTTTTGAGCAATGAAAACCCTCCATTTCATATAGATTTGTTTGAAGAATACTTCCAATATACCTACTACTTAGCTAGTCAAGTCTTGGGAATTGAGGTTCCACCACTTATATCTATTGCACTGATGGTTCTAGTAGCTGATATACAAAGAAAAGATGCTAGGTCATTCGACTATGCAAACTATTTGTGAATGCCCTAAATCAAGGGATTGAAAGAATTTAAAAAAATAGTGATTGCATAGATTTCAAACACTATTCCTTATTAATGCATTTACTTTTATATTAGGGACATGCTAGAAATGTGTGGGGTAAAGAATTAAGAATCAAAGACACGAATAAAGATGGAAACTTTAAACCTGTATAGATGTGGACTGCACTATGGGATAGTCTATGTGAGAGGTCTCACTATTTATATTTTGAAGAATATTTTGTTAAACCATTAATGAAGTTGCTAGGCTATTCATATGATCACAATTTATCCCCTGAGGTGTAGAAATTTTTGAGACCAAAGGAAAACAACCCGAGAGGCAAGGTGAACCATAATTGGGGAGATTGGTATGCCTTCTCTGATTGCACAGTAATAAGGGTTTATGGATTTGAAGGGGTTCCACATTTGCTACCCCGAGTGGTTCCTAACAGAGTTGCTTATTTGGAAATAGTACAACAATTAGCAAGGTCTAATACTAAACATCTCAAGATTCATAATAAACAATCACTCTATCCTAGCACTCTTTGTTTTGGAGATTTCATAGTATGTGTGATTGAAGGATATGAAGAAATTGATGTTAAATTAGCTCATTACAACCTTCCTCTTGGGTATGAAAGAAATAAATTTGATGTAGAGGGATTTATTCATCAAGCAAGATTAACTCAGAATTTGTTGCGGTATGAGCATTGGTTTGCACTTGATGATGTGATTAGGAATCGAGATGAAGCTTCCACTGGTGAGAGAATGGCTTCATATAATAAATTTGTGCTTGGAAGGAAATGGAAGAGAAAGAATGTCCCATCATATAGAGAAGCATTTCCTGATATACAAGATCCCTTGGCTAGGATTGAGAAGCTTATTGCTCATATGAATGAAATAGTAAAAGATGTGCCCTCATACATTTTTGATACATCTCATACGAGTTACACATGAATGCAGCCTGAGGATGTGGAGCTTTTGGATCACATAGACTCGCAACCCACCCCTAATGTATGTTTCTCCACTGAAAATAGTGAAGAGGAAGGAAGTGATGAGGAGAGTGATGGAGAGGAGCAACTAGTGGAACAAATAAAGGCCCCTATGATTACACAATATGATCCCCCTCGAGAACAAATAAAGGCCCATGTGATTACACAATATGAGCTCCCTTAGGAACTTGTAAAATTTGAAACATCAAATGAGTTATCTGATGACATTAGGGTCAAGGTTGGTCATGAATTCATTTCTAATAATGATTTTGTTAAAACTCCTAAGTTCAATTCATTTGTCTATGAGTATAAGGGGAAGAAAATAAGACAAAAGGAGCAAGACATTACTCTTCAAAAGGAAGTTGATGCCTTAGAAGAATTGAAAAACGAAGTTGACAGGAAAATGCAATCCATCACTCCTAAAAGAGGTAGAGAATTACTTCAAGAGACTGGGGTACTACTTCTACCAGGATGGGACATGAGCTCAACAATTGTGTTTGACAGTTTCAGAAAAAGAGGGGTTACAACAATGAACTTATCAAAGGAAGCTAGTGATAAGATATATTCAAGGTCTGGATACAATCCAGATGAGGATGCCTTGCTTATTTGGTCACTATACCCTCATGAGAAGAGGTCGATAGTGATTGACAATCCTAATCAAGTATTTGGACACCTTTTGGTCAAAAGAGTTGGGGACACTAATCCCTTAGAAACTACAGAGCTGAATGTCAATGTGGAAAAATTCACTAGAGCGCAAATTGAAAAAGAAGTTATCACATCAAATGGAGAAGTCATCTTCCTCTTCTGCTCTAGAATTGTATGCTCCATGGCTCGAAAAGGATAAGAGAGTGTTAGATGCATTAGCTGATGCAGCCTATTGGAAAAATTCCCATTTGAAAGCCCAAGAAAAGTGTAAAACACTGGAAAAGGAGGTGAAAATCATTAAGTACAATGTTGTGTCCGAGATAATCAAAGAGAGGTTCAATAAGCTAATAAAGAAAGATGATGATTATTGGGGTGTATTTAAGAAAATACAATTAGCACTAAAGGAGAATGTTCAGTTAGAAGGAAGAATGATTGATAAAAAGAAGGAACTTTTGGGTAAACAAATCCTAAAAGACCAAACACTGCAAAGATATAATGACTTGGTGAGATCCCACAACCAATATCAAGAAAGACTCGAAGAAGATCTCGGTTGTTTTAATTTGGTTCCTGCACTCCATGATGATATAGGGAATCTTCGAGAAAGGGATGATTGGAAAGCAAAATTTATAGAGTTTCTAAGAATTGCATTGCAGGAGATCAATGATGAGGATATGGTCTTGCAGAATACTCATAAACAAATTGAGAAATTCATGCACATAGAGTATGATATGAAGGAGGTCATATCTAATGTCAACACTCATGCAGAATAGGGGTACATTGATCACCTCTCAGCTTTCAATCTATTTATAAATTGGGTAGTGGATAATCTAGGCACAACTGAGCAACAATTAGAATCGGTCGGTGGTAATGATGTGGACCCTATCATACAGTAAAAGCTTTGAACAGGTCTTAGATGACCACATGATTTTACTTAGAGATTAATGGATTGGTACACATGTTTATTATTGTGTTAGTTTCTTAAATTAAGTTCAAAATCATGTTTTGGCTGGAGTTAAAAGTATGTCATAATTGGGGTGACATCATTCCGTACCTTGTAAGCACTATCTTAAGGGTTTATGGTTTCCAAGAACCCCCCATATTCTTCCATACAATGTGCCATCAAGAATGGGATTTGCAGAGGTTTTGTGGCAGCTAGGATGCATCCATGAAGATAACCTGACAGGAAGAGGAAAAGGGACTTTGTTCCCTGATTATACTATTGTCTCAGATTTTGTATTTTCCAAGGGTCGATGGGTTCATTTTGATAAAAAAATTGATGATTACCATTTGAAGAATGGATCCATAAGGCTACATGATCCTGAGGGATTCTTTGCTCTGTTTAGACAAAGAATCAAGGGTGGCAAATTTGCCCATGTTTTCAACTTTCCTAAAGATTTGATTAGGAATGAATTTGATTTGAGTAGGCAAGAATTGAATAAAGAAAAATGGATTGCCTATGAGAAATTGTTGGCCCTAGTGCATAATTTGGATCCGAAGTATGATCCATTAATGGAGTTCACTCCATTTCACAAAAGAATTGATTTCCTGATGAGTAATTTCAGAAAAATCATGAGCACCCTGAGAACCAAGAAGATACAAACTGCAGGTAGATTTGAAAACGGATTGGAGGCAGAGGGGTCATGAAAGGCCACCGGTCGCCTACCCGCCAATCGAGAAAATGGCCCTATAGAAGAAAGAGATACAGCAAAGATGAAGAGGTTGAGAGAGAAAGGTAAACAATAATGGAAAGCCTCATCGCTAACCGCCAAGGATTAGAAAGCTCGAGGAATAACAAAGATTGTGGATCTTAATTCACCACCTTGGGATGAGACCCTATGGAGCCGCCAACGCCGTAGCCAAGCCCTAAGAGGCAAAGAATTGAGGAACCACAAGACACTTCGGTGGATGAAATAATTGTTACCGATCAAGACATGCAAGTTGGCACCCTTTCACCTCCTAAGTCAGCACAATTGGTGTTGACTAATATAGATATAAAAGGACAGAATGTTCAGGATGCAAGGATGGTGGCCTGCAAGGCATTCCTGGATGATGATGCCTTTGTGAAGACTCCTGTGTTCTTGCAGTTGGTCTGGAGGTTGAAACTTTAGGAATATCAAGACAAATGCAAGGAAAGAAGAGAAACAAGGCCTGACAGGTCTGATCAGGAAAATGATGATGAGGTCAAAACCGAGCTAATAGAGCAGCTCAAGAACCTCACCCCTGATGAAGGAAGGAAAATTGTGTCTCAAGATGGTGTCCTTCTCCCTGAATGGGACATTGTTGATGCTATAGCCGTAATGCTAACATGCAATCAAAGCATCCTATGCAAAGGCAAAGAGGAGGAAGCCAAGGCGCTGACTCGCAGTGAGGAGTATGTTCCGCTATGGGCTTTGCGCACCTCGTGTGGAAGAAAACCAAATGTACGATCTCACCAAATTTAAGGGTGGGATCACCAAATGCCCCAAATAACAACGTGAGGCCGCCAAGCTTAATGATCAATGTGGCCAAATTCAGCCTGTGTTATTTTAAAAGAGGGAAGAGTTTGCAAGAAAAGCTTGATGGAGAAATATAACACACAAATGATTGGGGGAATATATATAGGATACAAGAAAGAAAATGTTGAGTTGCAATCTGAAGTAAATAGGTCGTAGATATAAGGTGGGAGAATTCTAGTGCCCCGCCGCTAGAACAATACTCCACGCAGTCGCCACTGCTTGTTCAACTGTATTCCCGGATCCCCACCCTGGACACTGCTGATAGCCCACACCAGGCCGCTTGAAGAAGAGGCTGAGCTTCTGCCGTGATCCCACCAAACATATGATAAACAAAGTTAATTACAAAATGCCTAAGGGCGAGGGAGGATAGCCGCTATGGCCAAGCAATAAATGAGTGTGGTAGACAACTTGAGGTAAGGCATTTAAAATGAAAAGGCTGATTCTAAGCTATCGGGCTTGTACATCTTTTCGTATTCTTTATTCTTGGAAGGAATTCAAAATATTAACAGAGACAAGGAGGTGATTCTGCCCCTGATTGAAAAATGGATCCCTAGGGCCACTGATTTAGACATTATGTTTAAGGATTCTAGGTTTGATGTGAATAATAGGCCCCAATCATTAAAGCCTACTCAATTTTTTGTGAAATCTTTGTAGGGATTCCAGGCCTTTCCTAATGATCTGAGTAAGAAAATTAGGGAATTAATAAAGAATTTTGATGATTGGAATGACACTTTCCTGCCAGATATAATAGATACAAGTGGAAATGTTCATACATTGCAGCAATGGTAGGAAAAGGCAGAGGAGGTTATTAATGCAGTTCAAATTAATTCTGTGATGATCCAAATGATGACTTGCTGATGTCAAACAAATTAAATTTAAGGTGATACAATAAGGAAATCAAATGGGGCTGGAAAATAATTTGAGGCACGCCGCTACCGGTGATGCGGAGCCGTGAATCGCATTAGTCGGCAGCAAAGCAGTCGAGTATCAGCGCCCGTGGTGTTTAGCTTGGGGTTGGCATCTGCTGCGTGGTGTGGGGTTGTGGGGGTTTTTATTTGTTTGGCTTTGGTGGGTGTTGAGTGTGGGGGATGGATGGGGATCCCAAGAGTCTGGTGGTTGCAGGCGGGAAATCACCTCTGGGTAAGGCTGAGGGTGTGCATGCGCAAGGCACGGCGGCCTCTTTTGTGGGTGAGAGCTCTAAGCTCAAGAAAGTGAATGGGTGTCTACCGAGGAGTCTTGACCGTCCTGTTCTGGTTATTTCTCCAGAATCGGTGCACGATGACTTTTCTTATTGGACTCAACATGTTTTGATTTGTAAATTTTTGGGAATCCGTGTCTCCCTCTCGGCTTTGGAGTCTTGGATGCGTCGTACCTGGCAGGTTGAGGGTGATTTTGATATTCTGGTGGCTGGGAATGGCTTCTTCTTGGTTGATTTTTCTTGCATTTCGGATCGGGATCGAGTTTTTGAGGGAGGCCCGTATTTTTTCAATCAAGTGGGTTTATTCATGAAACCCTGGCATGGGGGTTTTAATGCTGCTGAGGATTTACCTTCTCGAGTTCCGGTGTGGGTTCGCCTGCCATGGTTGCCCTTGGAATTTTGGAGAGAAGACATTTTGCAACGAATTGCTGCTCTGCTGGGGAAGCCGGTTGCCATTGCTCAGACTACTTTGGTTAAGAAGGTATTTTCTTATGCTCGCATCTGTGTTGAAATTGACCTAAATAATCCCTTGCCAGATTCTTTGGAAATTTGTATTGGCTCGGCTTCATGGATCCAACAGATTGATTATGAGTCCCTCCCCTTTCGATGCCGATTTTGTCATGAATATGGACACCTTCATCGCCAATGCCCTCGGGTCTCTAGATCGGATGGAGCTTCTTCTCCTCCTCCTTTGGGGCCTTCGGTGGATAAGGGAGTTAAAAGTAAGGTGCCTGTGGTGCCTGTGGCTGAAGGAGGGCATGATAAGGATGGTTTCACTCCTGTCAAGCCAAAAGCTAAAGGGAGAGGTCAAAAGTGGCCCTTTAAGGACAAACAAACTAATCAAGGGTTTAATCATTTTGAGGTCTTGGATAACCAGGCCTTGGAGGAGGGGATTCCTATTGAGATGGTTCCTAGGGCTATCAATATGGATACAAGGCTGGAGCAGGCAATTGCTGTTGAGAACCCTTCTCCTCCTTCAGATAAGGAGATTTCTGGGCTTTCAGTTGTTGCTGCTAGCCCACAGGATGATATCATTTTAGCTGATTTAGCTAAGGAGGCTCTGTCCTCTGGTAAAGGTCGGGGAGCTTCTTATCTAGGGGTTCTACAACGCCCTCTCAAAAAGGGACATTTTGAGCACTCCTCTAAAGTTGGTCGTAAAAAGGATGCAGATAAGATTAAATCTATTGGGGATTTGTTGGTTGAGTCTGGGTCTGTTAAGACCATTGGTACCCACTTTTCTCAACCTTCCTCATGATTATTCTTTCATGGAATGCAAGGGGGCTAAATAGCGCCTCCCATCAGAAAGCTATTCAGGCTATGATTGGGGTTCATTCTCCAGATATTTTTTGTGTTCAGGAGACCAAGCTGCAGGTGGACTTCATGCTTCAGTGTGCCCCTCGTATTTGGTTCTCTGGTCAGTGTCAGTGTATTGGTTCTAAGGGAAGCTCTGGAGGTTTGGCACTTTTTTGGGATCCTCGTAAGGTTGTTCCTCGCTGGTGGATTTCTAGCCATTCCTCTATCTCGATGGTGGCTTCGGTTGTGGACTCTGGTGAGACTATTTTGGTTAGTAATGTTTATGCTCCAGTTGATTTCCGGGGTAAAGGTCAGCTTTGGGCCCATATCAGGTATGTTAGGTCCTGTGCTCCTTACTTGCCTTGGATCCTAGCTGGTGATTTCAATGCTATTTTGTGTCTGGAGGAGAAAAGAGGGGGGCTGCCGAGACTGGGTCCTGCTTCTGATTTATTTCGGGCTAATGTGGACTCTCTGGCTCTTGTTGATGTTAAACCTTCTAATGGCTTATTTACTTGGAATAATAGGCGGAGTGGGCCAGAGGCAATTTCCGAGCGGTTGGACAGGTTTCTTGTTTCTTGTTATTGGGTTGGGGATAGTCGGGTTATTGGCTCTGAGATTCTTGACTGGTGTGGATCTGATCATTGGCCAGTTAAGTTTTCAGCTTCTCCTTTCCCTAACCCAAAGAATCCTCCTTTCAAATTTCAGCTTATGTGGCTTCGTGATTCTTCTTTGTATAATCTTATTGAGCAGTGGTAGCTGGATGGTGCCCCGACCTATGGCTCAGCTATGTACTCTTTTGTTAAGAAGCTGCAAAGTGTCAAGTATCATCTTAAGCGGTGGAATTGGCTTTGTTT
>VDFB02281492.1:34287813-34457053 GCA_007258455.2 Sequoia sempervirens
CCTCTCCCTCTGTTAGGTATCTCTCTATCTCAACCCTCTCCCTCCTACCCCCTCTCCCTTTCTTAGGTCTCTCTCTCTCAGTCACTCCCTCTGTCTCTCTCCCCTCTACCTTTAATGCGTAGAGCATAAACTCTTAACCCTTAAACCCTAAACCCTTAAATCCTCTACCCTCTACCCTTGGCCCTTCCCCTCTCTATCTCTCTCCCACTCCCTTCCTCTCTCTCTCTCTCTCTTAGGTATTTCTCTCTCTCACTCACTCCCTTTATCTCTCGATCCTCTATCCTTAACCGTCTACCCTATAAATCTTTTAAAAAACCAACTTTATTATAACACGACTGTGTTATGAATAAGTAGAGACATGGCCGTTTAGCAAGAAATAACACGCTCACATTATAATGCAATGCGGGCACATTTTTTATTGCACTAAAAATGGTAAAAACACACAATATACCCGTCATGTCAGCCCACATTCTGCATATTCTCCTAGTTCTGCGCATGCTCTGACAAAGAGTAGCTTTTTGGTGATTGAGTGAAGTGTGCATGCATAATTTTTAGATTCCACCACCTTTTTCATGATATTTCCATCACCTTTGCATGAAATAGCTGAGTTTTCACGTTGAAAGGCATATAATATGAATTCAACTTTGAATTATAGTGATAACTGATATACAATTGAAGTTTGGAGGGGAACAAGCTTTGGAAAAAGTCAAATTTTTGAGGAGTTTGAGGAAAGAAGAAGCAAAGGCTACATAATTGGGTAGAACTCCTCCATTTGAAACTTTGGTTTTTTTATGTATGTGAAGTCTTTGTACATTTTCTTTCATTCTATTATGGCTTGCTTTCATTTTTGTTGTTTTGCTTATTCCATGTCAATCAAATTGTTTGTTTGCCATGTTACAACCTTAGGTTGTCAATGGAAATTTTAAATTACAAAATTCTATACACTTTCCTATTACATTTTTAAACCACATCTCTTTGAGGCATTTTGTTAAATTTAACAATTGACTTTCTTTGTGTATGCTTCCAAAGCTTTCATTGAGGTATTTTGTCAAACAGTTATACAAACCAGTTGATTTCGTTGTCTATGCTACCAAATTTTCAATACATGTCTCTAAAAAATTGGAATATACTCCTAATGAAGTAGGGGGAGACCTGCAACATACAAACACACAACTCCAATCTACAAACAAATTTTTAATTTACAATTTCATTAGGACCTCTTCTTTCAACAAATTCACATTGTTTAGGTTGTAGCATATCAAAGTCACTCAATCGGGTATAATTCCCCACACAACCTTCTCACTTCTTAGTAGACCCCCAAATCCAAAAATAGTCTTTGCTTAGGTCTCAAAGCAAAATATTTTCTAGCTTTTAGGACCTTGCATGCTCAAATAGGTTTCCAATACAAAAACCCTCAATTTGCTCATAAATATCTAGGGTTTTCTATATTTCATAACTCCAAGTCCTTCCAAGCCTCACCAAAGCATCGAACATGTTTGTTAGGGTCTGCAAAACAAAATAAACCTTCACTAGGCCTTTAGCCTCATTAGATCTCAAAAAAACCACTTTGGTTCCTCCTTTTCATGCCAAAAACTCACATTCTCAGCCTAAGATAACATCACCAGCCCTATAGACACCTTACCACTATTAAAAGAAACATGAAACTTGAAAACAACATATTACAGTCCTTTCCTCCAAATCAAAGGTCACCACAGTAGGAGGAAAGGCTCCATCTTTAAATTAAAGTAAAACTCATACCCTACTGGTTTGTACAGGTTGATCATGAAGAATGGAGTTTTTCGTTCACCGAAACAACCAAAGGAGTCTCAAAATAGATTGAAGTACAAGTTAAGACCTTCCACCATAGTGATTTATGAATTTCTAATCATGGGAGGCCTGTACTGGTCTATACATAGGAAAAAGAAACTAAAAACAAAAAAATATACTTGAAACTCCACAGTTTAGGCATTGAGTAGAGAACCAAATCCTCAAAAGAAATTCATTGAACCCTTTATTCAGGCTTGTATAATGTTTGTATACATTTTCAAATTAGTAGTCCCAACTTCCTTCAATGCCCATAACCACCCTTGAACCACCAAACCTTCATTAAGCCTAAAAGTACTAGTATTAGCAATGGTTTGCTTAATAAGCTTCATTATGAAAATTTGTTGTTCTACAGACCTAGGACCATTTAGACACCTTTATTTTACCCATTATAGAGCGTTTCAACATATCCAACAATCACCAATGCTTGTTTTGTACCAAACTGCACAAATTATCAAAGTTTTCTACACTTTTAAGGGCCTAAATTAGCCCACTTTTACAAAGGGACCACCTTCAAAACTTGTCCAAATCTCCTAAAACATTGGGGAAGCACTTTATATTTATCAAAAATTCAAATTATAGCATTATATTGTAGAGATTCAATCATTTACCACCCAAACCACAAAACCCTCTCCCTAGGCTTATAAACCGTATGTTTTATTGAAAGTAGCACTTGCAAAACACTCCAAAACTTGAAAACTATTGAAACAAGCCTAATATACCCTAATCATGCTCAATCTAACATAAAATAACACTTCCCAACTCAAAAACTCAATTTCAGTCACCAAAAGCTCAATTTTGTTAAGGAAAACTCAACATTTCCTCATTTGGTTTGACGCCCAATCCAAGATCATCCTCCATTCAAGTTGATCATGTCCTTTTATAATGTTTTCATCTTAAAAAAAACCAATTCAACTTCAAAAACTAACATTTGAAAGAGGTGACCGTTGGTCTCCCTCTTTAATAGACTTTTACAACCCTTCACTATTAGTTAATTTGACTTGACTTAGCACTTTTTGCACAGGTAAATTTATTCGTCATGCCAAAGAAATGAACTATTAAAAGGAAAAAACTAACAGATGATCAGCTCCAAGCCTTTAGAGATAAAGAGAAAAAATGGATGAGTGAATATCGTGAAAAGCAGAAATTGGGAACGATTGACAAAAATAAGCTAGTTGAAAAGGAACCTCAACCATTAAAAAGAGAAGAAATTGGCAGCACAAAGGGAATGAATGCGAAAGAGTCATGCTAGGGGAGATGCAGATACTATAGTTGGAGACACACCCTCTACCTCAAGTGAATATGAAGGGACACCATTAAGCACAAGCGAATATGGAGGGACACCATCTACCACAAGTGAGTATGGTTGGACACCATCCACCACATATGAAGTTGAGAGTATGTCATCACTCGGATTTGACGAACAAGGCATGCCATCATCCCCATGTGAACCTCAAGGTATGTATTCTATTCCACCCATGGTTGAAGGTACACAATCTAACCCACCTCAATTAAATATTGATGAAATTGCTAATGTTGAGATGTATGTACCTAAGAGAACACCATCTAGAATTTTGCGTAGAAAGCCAAAGTTTTTGATTAATATTGATGAGGATATTTTGCAGCACATGGAAGGTAAGATTCCATAATGCACTTGTAGAAGATATGCTGATAAGATTTGGAAAATGTTCTTTGAAAGGATAAATGAGACCTGAAGATGTCAACTATTTGTTCAAATGATGTGGGGTTTAAAGTACAGAAACATCATGAAGACTCTTGGGTTGAGAACATCGAATGCATCAAGTGAAAACACTATTGTGAAGAATCTAATGGATGCTTATGAGAGTGTGGGTAAGAGCTCACTCTCAAAGGATAGTAATGTCACCCGATGTGTCATTACATCAACTTTGGTAAGCTATCAAACAAAGAGATCTCGTCTCATTAAAAAGACAAGTGAACAAATGGGAATTAGTAGAAAAACTTTATCAAAAGTTGTTTAAAGATGGAAAAGAATTGAGGGAACCGATTCAGATGAATTATGGGCATTCTTGGGAAGACTGCCACATAAAGATAAAAAAGTTTTTGAAGCATTGAAAACACTAATTGAAGATTATTGGAAGAATAATACAAGGCCATCTTCGAATCAAAGGGATGTCGTAAGAAGGAGAATCGGTAGTCGAAATCATGAGCCACATCCAAAGCATTTTTTGGATATGACTAAAACCCAATTTTTTCATAAATTTCGAAATGCTTATCCTCAAATTAGTATTTCTCAAAGATTTTTTGAAATGCTTAAACCTTTTTACGTCAAGATAAATCACAAATGCACTAATTGTTGCTATAGACTACATATTTAATTCACTAACCATTATGATGTTTATCATTCTATATGTTTAGATTTGCATACTAACGATGTTTTGCAAGATTGTGGCATAGAAGCCCCACCAAAATCTTCAAGAGAGTTCTTACCAATTTTTTTATGTAAAATAGAGGATGGCCAAATATTCTATAGGACAACATGCTTGGATGGTTCATGCAAGCGTTGCAGTGGCTTGCAACGAATGACAATATGTCAACATATGGAAAGCATAGATGAGGTGGGACATAAACTAATAGATTTTAGGAAGTATAAAATAGTGGCATACGCTACAAAAGATGGGTCTCAAGCAAAAAGATGTGATTTGGTTATTGAGAAGATTCCAATGTATCAGTTTATGTCCATGTTTTGTGAGAATCTAGTGTATGAGTATGCAAGCCATAGCCATAGAGGCTGATGGCTAGACACACAATTCAAGCTATGCAAGGAAACCTTTCCAGTTGGCATCATAGTATCAATGGTTGAATTTGCAGAGAACCACACTCTACAGCCACAACGTGAGGTGTAGTCACAGTATTACAACTCAATACAAGTTTCGATATTTGTGCACATAGCATTCATTCATGCAACTAATAGTACAGAGGACCAAAGGAAGGTATTGAGGGAGTATCAATTTTATATTAGTGATGATCATATGCATTCTCCAGAGTTCATGCAAGGTTGCTTCTAGATGTTCTATAGTGATTTGGCTCAGATGGGCATAACATACGGTTGACATATAATATGGTCAGATAACTGTGCAACACAGTTCAAGAACACACACATGTTCTACTGGTTGTGCAGGATGTATCTCACTACAGGTGTTCAACATATGTGGAACTTTTGTGAGGTGAGGCATGGAAAGGGGGAGCATGATGGTGCAGGAGCATGCATGAAAAGAGCATTAGCATGAGAAGAGTTAAAGTATAAAGATAGTGCAAAGTTGACAGATGCAAGTTCAATCGTCAAGTGGTGTAATGCTTTGATGGGTCTAGGTAATGATGGTATTCCTTCAGTTCATAGATTTTTTTGGTTGATGGATGATACTAACATTGCACCATATGAGGATTGTTGTACACTAACATGATCGAGTGAGCTACACTCTTTCCTTAGCTCAAATGCAGGTTAATGGAGTATTGATACACGTAAGATGGCATGCTTTTTTTCTTCATGTACAATGCAAGCCTGGAATGATTGTGAGTCAGGGGAGTGGGTTGACAAATGGTTGACAAGTTATCTTAGCCCACTTCACACATATCACCCTCTGACGACATTGGAACTAACATAGATGGAATCATCGGTCGACTTTGACCACGTATTAGATCTAGTTCAACCAGGTAATATATCTACTTGCTTAGTTTTTGAAATTCCATATTGTTATCTTACTTTGTACTATATTCATAATGTTGAATAATTTCAAGTGATTTTCTGCACATATCAATATAGGGCATGTTTATGCAGTTATTGTAGATGAAGAAAACGAAGAGGGAACAGACTATTACTTGTGTCATTGTGTTGGGGCCAAAAATAAATTGGAATCCCTAGTTATAGATGGAGAAAACATCGAATACCCTACAGGCTTAGTTGTTGTTACTAGAACGTGGCTTAAAAGGTACCCACATAAGAGTGTTAAACATTGGTTGTTTGAGGACTTTGACATGCATCGTAAGATTCTTCATTACTTGAACCTTGTTGTGGCATCTAATGTTCGTTTGAGCAAATATGGGGGTAGACCTTTGAACAAGACTTTGTGGAAGGTCTGTGAGTTTGACCATGAGGCAATACTTGACACAATAAAGAGTAGAGTAGATCCGGATGGTTCATTGGATTAATTTGTATGTATATGCTCAATGGTTCTTATTAATTTATACTTATATCCATGTTAATTTGTTTGATGCCAATGCTATCATGTCTTATTTTACTTTGCGTATCTGTAAGTAACCCAGTAAATTGAATGGTGTCCCCTTGCAGAAAATGCAGATTTATGAGCCATCCAAGAGAATCTCAGGCATAAAAGCAATGCAACATCCCTATTTTGATGATCTTGAAAAATCTCAATTATGATTTTCAACCATTACAAAAGTGTGTGCAAAGCTTGGTGAGGTAATTTCAAGTTATTCATTTGAAGTTAACCTTATCATGAGCACCTATGATGTAGACATTATAGGAGCATCTCAAATTTCAAGATATTCTAGATTCATGAGAGGTGTTGTGTGCAATAGGTATCTTGAAACTCGCAATGAAGATGTATGAGCAAGAGTGACTAAGTTGAGAGATTTCCATGCCTATCTATAAGTTCCTTCCATCTATTTTCATTTCATTTCCATTTTGGACATGAGCTGTTTCTTTTTATTCTTTTAATTTGTCTATTTGTAACTAAACTAGTAAAAATTGATTGGTCTCTCCTTGCAGAAAATGTTGATTTTGGAGCCATCGAAGAGAATCTCAGCCAGAAAAGCAATGCAACATCCTTATTTTGATGATATTGACAAATCTCAATTTTGATTTCAAGCCATTATAAAAGAGTGCGTGAAGCTTTTTGAGGGAATCTCAAGTTTCTTATTTGAAGTTAAACTCTAAATGAGAACCTATGATGTAGACATTATAAGAGAATCTCAAATGTATGAGTGACATTGTAAAATATCTATGAGAATAGAGTACCTAAGGCATTGTAATGAGATTTACTGTAATAATGAAATTTGGTGTAGGGGCACCAAGGTTATTGAGCAAATTTGGTTCACGAAAATCTTTTAAGTTAGTTTTGTGTTTTGAGCTTTTTCAATTGAATAAGGTCATAACATATCCACAATTGATTTATAATGTAATAAGTCATGTTAGTTACAAAAACAACAGTTAGGCATGATTGGAAAGATGTAGAATCATTTGTAAAGGCTATTTAAAGCCTCTTGAAGGCTATTTATGTCAATATTTGAATTTGTAGCCTTTTGAAGGAAAATATTTGAATATGGTTGTAAATGTACTATTAGTGAGATTGAGATTGTTAACCTTCAGAAAGTATTAGTATTTATGTTGATGAAATTTCCTTTAGATGCAAGGATTCAAAGAACATCAACCATGTGGTACAAATGATTAAATCCCAAAGATGATCTATAGCAATGAAAGAGTCTGAAAAGGAAGAGAGAGCTGCACTAGTGACTCATGAGAAACTTTAATGATGTAGAGTCAAGGTGGAGAAGACTCAAACAAATCAGATTTCAGTAAATCAACAACCTTTGTTATTTCATTTGGCCATCTTGGAACAACTACCAACAAAAAGGCTTCCAAACTAAACAATTTGGCTTAAATTTTAGAGAATGCCTCTCAAGGACCATCTCATCATTAATATAGAATATAGTCAAACCCCCAACACCATTCCCAATCCAAACATACAAGATTTCTTTACAATTTCTTGGAGATCCTTCAAACTACCCTACAAAAGGCTACAAAATTAGCCCTATTTTACAGAAAAATTGCTCTTTAAACTTCTTCTAACCCAACAAGCTCTTGGATAGTCATTAAATAGGTCACAAAACTCCCAATTCCATAGGTTTTAGAAAAGCACTCAACCTCTAAGCCATAATTTCTTAAAACCCTCAATTTCCTAATAAATACCTAGGGTTTTTAGCATCTCACAACTCCAAGGCCTTCCAAACCTCACCAAAGCATCAAAAAAGTTTTTTAGGGCCTGCACACACATAATAAACCTTCACCTAGCCTTTAGAATTTTTAGATCTCAAAAACATCACTTTGGTTCCTCCATTTCAAGCCAAAATCTCACATTCTCAGCCTAAAACAACATCACCAACCCTATAAACGCCTTAGGTAATTATTAAAAGAGTTAAGGAAACTTGAAAAAAACACATTTTAAACCTTTCCTCTAAGTCACAATTCACCACAGTAGGAGGAAGGGCTCCATCACAAAAATTAAAGTAAACTCATACCTTGCTGGTCTGTACAGGCTGAATAAAGAAAAATGGATTTTCCTTTCACTAAAACAACTAAAGATATATCAAAATAGATTGAAATCTAGGTTAAGACCTGTGACCATATTTTTTCATGAATTTCTATTCATAGGAGGCATATATTGGGCCGTACACAGAGAAAAGAAGCTGAAAAACTCAGAAAAAATGTTGGAATTCCACAGTTTTAGGCATTGTGAAGAGAACCAATCTTGAAAAAACTATTGATTGAACCCCAATTCAAGCTTGAATTATGTTTTTAATACATTTCAAATGATAATCATCTCCCTTCAATGCCCATAACTACCTTTGAACCACCAAACCCTTATTAAGCCTACAAATACTAGTATTTAACAATGGTTTTGCTTAATAAGCTTTATCATGCAAATTTATTATTCTAAAGGCATAGGACCACTTAGACACCCTTATAACATGAATTTTAGAATTTTTCTTTGCACTCCCACCTAAGTTTTACATAATTTTCCTTTATGGCAATATCAACAATTATTTAATTAAAGAGTGCTTTTGCACATTTGTCTACCCTAACCTACTAATTCCCAAAGTACATAAAAGATTGGTCTATTAGACCTTATTCAAGACAAAAATACCTCAACATACTAAAATTTAACAACTGTACTCCCAATTTACCATCAAACAATCACAAATTGAGGGTGAGGTGTGGGTACTCCTGCACAATTCAACTTTCAAAAACAAAGTCAATTAGGTTGGCAGACATCTAGATTAGGCTAGCACTTGGTGGAAGAGGAAGAAAGATGACTGGAACTCTAGAGGCCCACCATACTAGATTTTGGTATTGAACCTTGAGAGTAGAAGAGATACTTGATATCATGTATCAAAACATTAAGCATGCATTCTTCCAACCAATGAAGAAGGAGATATTTACTTTGCTTCATTTTCATTTGCATAAGCATATCAAGGCATGGGAACCAAGAAGACCAAGGATGTCCAATTTTATGTGGAGGTAATGGATGTGGTCCAAACTTTAGGAGGGGAAAGAAGGTCAATGTATGATCTTGATGAAATTGAGGAAGAACAACAAGAGAGGGACATGAAAAATAAAATCAATACAGAGTTTTAAGGATTTGTCAAGCGAGTAAGAGAGCTATGGGAGTAGCCTCATCTAAAAGATTTTGAACTAGAGTTTGATATGTACCATTTAGAGATCTTGGTTTTCATGGAGTTCATTTCAAAGCCTCTGCTTTTATTATTCTTATGGTAAACTATTTGGTAGAGTTGGTGGAATTACCTTTCTTAGTAATTGCTATTAGTGAGATTGAGATTGTTAACCTTGAGAGAGTAGGACTTGGGAAAAAGGAATTTGATATGGCTATTGCTTTCAAAGACTTCAAGTGGGATGTACTCCACATTGATGCCATTCCTCAATCTTCACTTGATGGCATCAAGGAATGGCTGAACTCCATGGTTATAAAGTATTATGAAAGTGCAATGAACTTGTACTAGCAGCCAATTTTGAAGACTATTACTGATGATCCAAATAAATTATTGAATATGTTGGTTAGGAATTTTTTGAATATGGAAGCTAGTGATTTTGATTTTGATAATTCGGAAGAGTCAGATCAAGGATATGCACCCTCTAATGTAGAAGAGGAATTAGAATCACTCTTCATGTTGTAGGTACCAACTTTAATACCAACTACAATGGAAACATTAAAATTCCCTAGCAATATTTATGTAAAGGAAATTTCCTTTAGATGCAAGGATTCAAAGCACATCAACCATGTGGTATAGATAATTAAATCCCAAAGATGAATTGTAGCAATGAAAGAGTCTGAAAAGGCAGAGAGAGCTACATTGGTGACTCAAGAGAAACTTCAGTTTTCAAAAAACAAAGCCAATTAGGCTGGTAGATGTGTGGATCAGGACAACATTTGGTGGAAGAGGAAGACAGATGAGTGGAACTCTGGAGGCCCACCATACTGAATTTCAATATTCAACCATGAGAGCATAAGAGAGAGTTGATATCATGTATCAAAGCATTAAGCATGCATTCTTCCAGCTAGCGGAGAAGGAGGTGATTAATTTTCATTTGCATAACCATATCAAGGCATGGGAACCAAGAAGACCAAGGATGTCGAGTTTTATGTGGAGGTAATGGATGTGGTCCAAACTTTAGGAGGGGCAAGAAGGTCAATGTATGATTGTTAACCTTGAGAGAGTATGACTTGAGAAAAAGGCATTTGATATGGCTATTATTTTGAAAGACTTCAAGCGGGATGTACTCCACATTGACACCATTCCTCAATCTTCACTTGATGGCATGAAGGAATGGCTGAACTCCATGGATATAAAGCATTATGAAAGCAAAATGAACTTGAACTGGTGGCCAATTTCTTGAAGATGGTGGTTGGGAATTTTTGAATATGGAAGCTAGTGATTCTGATTGTAATAATTCAGAAGAGTCAAAACAAGGATATATGAGTCCCCTCTAATGTAGAAGAGGAATTAGAATCAGATTTCATGTAGCCACCATCAATAGTGTTACAAGCCAACAAGATGGAGGGAATTCTTATATAAGGATAATTTTCACTGTAGTAGGTACCGACTTTAATACCAACTACAATGGGAACATTGAAATTCCCTAGCAGTATTTATGTTGAGGAAATTTCCTTAGATGCAAGGATTCAAAGCACATCAACCACATGTGGTACAAATGATTTAATCCCAAAGACGATCTATAGCAATGAAAGAGTCTGAAAAGGCAGACACAACAACACTGGTGACTCAGGAGAAACTTTAGCTTTCAAAAACAAAGTCAATTAGGCTGGAAAACATGTGGATCAAGCTAGCATTTGGTGGAAGAGAAATAAATATTACTGGAACTCTAGAGGCCCACCATACAATATTTCGGTATTCAACCATGAGAGTAGATGAGAGAGTTGATATCATGTATCAAAATGTTAAGCATGCATTCTTCCAGCCAGCAGAGAAGGAGATGATTACTTTGCTTCATTTTCATTTGCATAACCATATCAAGGCATGAGAACCAAGAAGACCAAGGATGCCGAGTTTTATGTGGAGGTAATAGATGTGGTCCAAACTTTAGGAGGGACAAGAAGGTCAATGTATGATTGGTGCAGGAGCACCATTCAATAGGTTTTGTTCATCAAGGCAGATAAGGAGTAGAATATAGGATTTTGAGTTTTGTATTAAAATAAGGTCTATGAGACCATTATATTATGTGTTTAATCATATTTGAGTTGTATTAGGTGTTTAGGAGGTTGGGTTTTTCAAAAAGTGCAAAATGTTTAAAAATTGCAAAAATGTGCAAAATTTGCAAACTCAAACGTTGTAAAATTGCAAAATTTGCAATATGAAGGGAATGTGAAGAGTCACACCAGTTCAAAGGTTAGTTAGGAAGTTTAATCAGTTTTTAATTGGTGGGAAAGAGTTAAAAAAAATAGAGAACTCGAATTGAAGGTTGGATTTTGTGATTTGAAGAAGCAAAAACAATAAAAACTTAGAATTTTCTATATTTTCAGCTGTGCCAGCAGATTGTACAACCTGTATTTCAATTAGTTGATCCAAATTTGTTGATATTTTCATATTAGATGGATTTACATTTCTTTTGAATCCATTTAGAAGGTTTTCCATAACGTTTTGTGCATTTTATCATCAATTTACTAAAACTAGCCCGAACTTGTACATTTGAAGGTTTTGAGTGAATAAAAATGGCTTTTTGACCCATTCCTCTTTTTGTAGCCTCTGTAACTTGAGGAATGGGTCTGTAATAACATTATTAAGGTGCGAGAATGATGCATTAGTGTTTAGGAGGTCTGAAAGTGAGATGGGAGTGAAACCCATGTGTGTAAAAGTGAGTTTTCTTTAAGAAAAATGGTGGTTTTGAAGAGTCAAATTGTGTTTTTGTGTAGGGCAGCATTATTTTATGATTTTTTGAGCTTGTGTAGGGTATCAAAAACTTGTTTGAGTAATTTTTAGGTTGTGGTTAGCTTTGGAAGTATCATTTTCAATAAACCCCTAAGGTTTAGGCTACAATAGAGGGTTTTGTGGTTTACCCATTGTACAGTGGTATAACTGAGATCTAATTGTGAATTTTGAAATTTTGATAGAATTGCTGCCTCAAGAGTTGGTAATATTTGGATAAGTTTAGAGTATAGACCCTTTTTTCAACCAGATCGATCCCTTAAGGGTCCAAAGAGCAAAATGGCTGCAAACTTCAGCATGAGGTTACTCAGACACTGTGATGCTTAGAAACTTCTCGTCTAATCCTACGGGATTGCGTTGGGCCCCTCTAAAATAAAATATCTTATTTTTTTTAATCTCATAGTGGTTTTCCCATAGTGTCCAGTTTTCAATTGATGGAAAAAGTATCAGATGGAAGCAGTAGAAAGTTGCAAAGTGGTGCAACTTTCGTTCTGCAACTCGTGTGACCAAATGGACTGTTCCAACGCATTTGAATAAGCATGTTTACACTAGAAATGGTCCTCTTTCACACCCAAACACACGGAATCACTCTGAGCTACGCTCAACCAGATCGATCCTTAAAGGGTCCAAAGGGCAAAATGACTGCAAACTTCAGCTTGAGGTTACTCGGACACCATGGCACTTAGAAACTTCTCGTCTGATCCTATGGGATCATTTTGGGCCCCTCTACAATAACCTCTCTCTATTTTTGTTATCTCAAAGTGGTTTTCTAGTGGTTTTTAGTTTTTAGTTGATGGAAAAAGTGTCAAATGGAAGTAGTGGAAAGTTGCAAAGTGGTGCAACTTTCGTTCTGCAACTCATGTGACCAAACAAACTATTCCAATGCATCTGAATAGGCATGTTTATGCTAGAAATTTTCCTCTTTCACAACCAAACACGCGGAATCGCTCTGAACTACATTCAACCAGATCGATCCCTTAAAGGTCCAAAGGTAAAAAAGGATGCAAGCTTCAGTATGAGGTTACTCGAACACTGTGATGCTTAGAAACTTCTCGTCTAATCCTATCGGATCATGTTGGTCCTCTCTACAATAACCTCTCTTATTTTTTGTTATCTCAAAGTGATTTTCCTGTGGTATCTAGTTTTCAGTTGATGAAAAAAGTGTCAAATGGAAGTAGTGGAAAGTTGCAAAGTGGTGCGACTTTCGTTCTGCAACTTGTGTGACCAAATAGACTATTCCAACGCATTTGAATAGGCATTTTTACACTAGGAATGGTCCTCTTTCACACCAAACACCCAGAATCGCTCCGAGCTACATTCAACCAGATCGATCCCTTAAGGGTCCAAAGGGAAAAATGGCTGAAAACTTCAGCATGAGGTTACTCAGAAACCGTGATGCTTAGAAAATTATTTTTTGATCCCATGGGATTGCATTGGGCCCCTCTACAATAACCTCTCTCAGTTTTGGTTATCTCGAAGTGGTTTTCCTGTGGTGTTCAATTTTCAATTGATGGAAAAAGTGTCAAATGGAAGCAGTTGAAAGTTGCAAAGTGGTGCAACTTTCGTTTTGCAACTCATGTGACCAAACATACCATTCTAATGCATCCAAATAGGAATTTTTACGCTAGGAATGGTCCTCTTTCACACCCAAACACACGGAATCGCTTCGAGCTACATTCAACCAGATCGATTCCTTAAGGGTCCAAAGGGAAAAATGGCTGCAAACTTTAGCATGAGGTTACTCAGACATTGTGATGCTTAGAAACTTCTTGTCTAGTTCCATGGGATTGTGTTGGGCCCATCTACAATAACCTCTCTTAGTTTTCATTATCTCGGAGTGGTTTTCCCATGGTGTCCAAATTTCAGTTGATGGAAACAGTGTCAAATGGAAGCAGTGGAAAGTTGCAAAGTGGTGCAACTTTCGTTATGCAACTCATGTGACCAAACAAACTATTCCAACGAATCCAAATATGCATGTTCACACTAGGTCTGGTCCTCTTTCTCACCCAAACACGTGGAATCGCTCTGAACTATGTTCAACTGGATCGATCGCTTAAGGGTTTGAGTGTAGTATGTTGAAATAGGCCATTCCACCTACTTTTAGGCTGTGTCTAGGTGATATGGGCCTGATGTAAGTAGGATAGGAAGTAGAAATAAGAAAATAGCATTAATAAGGGCATTGGAAGAGATTAATAACGCTGCCCCTGTTGAAAATTCAAAATTGAGGCCCCTTAAAAGCAAGGCTAGAAGAGGTGAAAATAAAAAATTGCTTGAAAATAAGTTAGAATAGGTTGGAAATAGGGTGAGATTGTGGAGTTTGATGTGTTCAAAAGGTTTGCAAGGATAGGGGAGGTCAAAATTATGTTATGGCATGACATTCCCTAGTTGGGAAAACATGGGTTTTGAATGAAAAAGAGATGTTTGAGGGAGTAAACGTGGGTAAAGTCAAGGGGAAACATAATTTGGTGGTCAATTAAGTTTGTGCAAGAAAAATGAAGAGTGTTGGAATAGGTTTTGAGGTTCAGGTTTGGGGGTTCGGTTCGCTGGTTTGGCCAAAATGTTTTGGAGGGGGGTTCAGTTCGTTTTGGGTTTGTTGGTACAAAAAAAAGGTAAAAAAAAATACATATCTATGCAACCTAGAAGTGGGTAATCCCACAATAGTGGTTTACAAATTTTGGCCAAACTAGACACTAAAATTATTATTTTTAACTAAATATTCACATTCAGGCACCTATAGCAACTAAACCGTGAAGGATTTGAAGATGATGCAAACTAGAGTCTCGTCACATTTTGTTTGTAGATTCTAAAAATATTTTTTTCAAAATTTTGGAATTAGATTGCACTTCTTTTTCCATCTCCCACGAATTTTTTTTTTTTTAGAAAACAACATTTTTAAAAAGTGACGCACACTGTATAATGCATAATTTTTTTTCCATGAAGGATAAAATTCTAATTCTTTCAAATGTAGATTTGTAACTCTGATATCTAGTGCTTCCACTTGGTTAGATAGTATTTTATTGAATATTTTTTCTTTAATCAAGTTTCAAAGTCAAACCAATTACAATTCAAACATAGCCCGACCGTATAATGCATAACTTTTTTTGTATATATCAAAATTCATTTTTTTTGTTGGATCAAGGACTTCAATATCTGGTGCACTCATATTTTTTTGATGTGTTCAAAAGGTTTGCAAGGATAGGGGAGGTCAAAATTATGTTATGGCATGACATTCCCTAGTTGGGAAAACATGGGTTTTGAATGAAAAAGAGAGGTTTGAGGGAGTAAACGTGGGTAAAGTCAAGGGGAAACATAATTTGGTGGTCAATTAAGTTTGTGCAAGAAAAATGAAGAGTGTTGGAATAGGTTTTGAGGTTCAGGTTCGGGGGTTCGGTTCGCTGGTTTGGCCAAAATGTTTTGGAGGGGGGTTCAGTTGGTTTTGGGTTTGTTGGTACAAAAAAAATGTAAAAAAAAAATACATATCTATGCAACCTAGAAGCGGGTAATCCCACAATAGTGGTTTACAAATTTTGGCCAAACTAGACACTAAAATTATTATTTTTAACTAAATCTTCACATTTAGGCACCTATAGCAACTAAACCGTGAAGGATTTGAAGATGATGCAAACTAGAGTCTCGTCACATTTTGTTTGTAGATTCTAAAAATATTTTTTTCAAAATTTTTGGAATTAGATTGCACTTCTTTTTCCATCTCCCACAATTTTTTTTTTATTTTAGAAAACAACATTTTTAAAAAGTGACGCACACTGTATAATGCATAATTTTTTTCCATGAAGGATAAAATTCTAATTCTTTCAAATTTAGATTTGTAACTTCGATATCTAGTGCTTCCACTTGGTTAGATAGTATTTTATTGAATATTTTTTCTTTAATCAAGTTTCAAAGTCAAACCAATTACAATTCAAACATAGCCCACCGTATAACACATAACTTTTTTTGTATATATCAAAATTCATTTTTTTTTTTGTTGGATCAAGGACTTCAATATCTGGTGCACTCATATTTTTAAATTTTTTTTGATAATTTGCTATTTTTCCACATGTGTAAAACAAAGACCTTCGTTTTCGATGAAAAACCTATTTTTAATAAAACTAAGAAAACAAACACATAATAAAACCAAAACATATTAAAATTATATTCGTTGGATAGCTCGTTTCGAGGACTACCTAATTCCAGTTGGGTTTGTGAGGATTCCTCCATTTTCATCCTCAACCTGAGCTTTGAAATGCCAAAATTTAGGTTTTTTGTGTGTCTCAGCTAAGGAATGAGGATTTAGGGGGGTTCGAGCGAACCCCTAGGGGTTCATTCGAACCAGGGTTTGCTTGAACCCTGGTTCGAGTGAACCTCTTCAAGGGGGTTCACTCGAACCCCTTTTATATGGATTTTTTTTATTTTTGGTGGGAAAAAATTTAAGGGGTTCACTCGAACTGAGGTTCAGTCGAACCCCTTTTTGGTTTAGTCAAAATTCTAGGTTCGTACGAACCCCCAAAATCATTTTTTTCCATGGGTTCATTTTTCCATCAAATTGTAAGCCACTATTGTGGCTTCACCCAAGCATGAATTAGGATTAGAATATCACATATCATCATATAAACAACAAAACCACCATAAACTTGAATGCCATTTAAAACAACAAAATTTCCAAAAAAAATGTGTTTATAACCTGCAAAAAAATGTGAATAAAATCACGTTGATTTTCATGTGAAAAAAACCATGAGACCATAGCTTGTTGCTTACTATTATGCTTTGATAGATTTTTTCCAAGCATCCATAGCTTGTTTGAAAGTACTTTTTTTAGGCTTTTAGCCATAGTAGCAAGGCAGTGAATTGTTTGATAAAATGCTTTGGTAGACATGTATGAAAAATGTGGTAGCATAGACAAGGTAGTGAACTGCTCAAAAAAATGCCTCAAAGAAATGTGGTTTTATGGTGATGGAATGACATGACGAATGCCGTGATAAACAAATTTCTATGGATTGTCATAGCATTCCATCACCATTGAGACCATATTTCTTTGAGGCTTTTTTTCAAACAGTTCGTTGCCTTGTCTATGCTATTACTTATTATTATGCTTTGATAGATTTTTTCCAAGCATCCATAGCTTGTTTGGAAGCACCTATTTTAGGCTTTTATCCATAGTAGCAAGGAGGTGCAATTTTTGATAAAATGCTTTGGTAAACATGTATGAAAAATGTGGCAGCATAGACAAAGCAAGTGAACTATTTGAAAAAATGCCTCAAAGAAATGTGGTTCATGGTGATGGAATGCCATGACAATCCATAGCAATTTGCTTGTCATGGCATTCCATCACCATGAGACCACATTTTTTGAGGCATTTTTTTCAAACAGTTCATTGCCTTGTCTATGCTATTGCTTACTATGATGTTATGATAGATTTTTTCCAAGCATTCATAGCTTGTTCAAAATCACCTAATTTAGGCTTTTAGCCATAGCAGCAAGGCAATGAACTATTTGATAAAATGATTTGATAGACATGTATGAAAAATGTGTTAGCATAGACAAGGCGGCGAACTCTTTGAAAAAATGCCTCAAAGAAATGAGGTCTCATGGTGATGGAATGCCATGACAATCAAAAGCATTTGATTGTCATGGCATTCCATCACCATGAGACCTCATTTCTTTGAGGCATTTTTTCAAAGAGTTCACCGCTTGTCTATGATATTGCTTACTATTATGCTTTTGATAGATTTTTTCCAAGCATCCGTAGCTTGTTTGAAAGCACTTGTTTTAGGATTTCAGCCATAGCAACAAGGCAGTGAAGTATTTGAAAAAATTCTTTGGTAGACATGTATCAAAAATGTGGTAGTATAGACAAGGCAGTGAACTATTTGAAAAAATGCCTCAAAGAAATGTGGTCTCATAGAATGCCATGACAAGCAAATGCAATTGGTAGCTGCTCCTAGTTATTAGTTATTCAATGTGAAGTAATTGCATATCTAGTTAGGTTTAATTTGTAAATACTATATTGTAATTGAGATTTTGTCATCTATCGGCATCTAGTTATTAGTTATGCAATGTGAAGCAATGCTTTGAGTTTGAAAGATGTGCAATGCAATGTAATCAACAATATGAATATAAACTACAAAAATCTATTTTTTACAATTTATTAGTTAAACTCTTTATTTTATTTGCTCTCTATATCTCTATGCTATGGAAATGCCTTTAAATTTTTTAAAACAAGTTTCAATCTTTCGTTCTACTTTTTTTTAACTTTGTTTTTAATTATGATTTTTTTAATTTTTTTTTCTGATTTTTTCTAGACTTTTTCTCGATTTTTTCAAAAAATCTTATACTTTTGGTTTGCCGATTTTTTCCCCAAAAGATTTTTGCTGCTATGGTATAAACACATATGTTTTTGTAATATCAAGGATACTTTTTGAAACTTCCATGCATTGCTAATCTAAAAGGAAAATTCTTTTTCCTAATTTGTATGCAGCCATGCTTTTGACATTGTCAAAAAGAGAAAAACTTCCTGAATAATGCAAAGGCATGGCCAAGCAGTTCTAAATATTTGCATGAGAGAAGAGAGATGTTGGAGAGTACATCATGTCAGTGAGAACAAAAGTGTAATGTGTTTTAGTTTGTAGTATTCCTCTGTTTCTCTACAGATGTGTTATAAATTCTCAGTTCAAATATGGACACCAAATATCGATAAAAAAGATTTGTATTAACCAAATAGCCATGTACGCATACATCAATATATGTTGATATAAGTATAAAATATAGTTACAATATAGCCATATAGGCTTACGAGAATTCCATATAGGCATACAATGTCAAATATATGCAATACAAAATATGTACAAAATTGCCATGTCTAGGCATACAACAAAGGGCTCTGGAATCAAAATTCATTTCTCTCCATGCTCTAGAAATAAATTCTTGCCTTTTGTTTGGTGATCCAATGGCGATAAGTCCGTCAGTCATTTCTGTTGTGCTCGAGGAGTGTTCCTGTTGCTCCTCCTAGAGTTTATCTCCTGGTGAAGTTTTAATTGTTACAATAAGAAGTAAAGACATTAATATATAGAAATTACATTATAAAAAATGATATATTTAACAAAATAATCACTTATGGCCATCTCATGATCACTCTCCATGATGGAAATATTTGCATGCTGATGCTGAGGCATGCTCAAGCCCTATATTAACCATCCAAATAGGAATTAAACCATGAATCAATAATAGTTTGATTTTTCACTAGAACTAACATCTATAACAATGAATGTAAATTGAAATTTAGTAATTTGCTTCATACCTCCCCTATCAGAGCCATCGAGGATTGTATAGTGGATGAAACACTAATATCCATTGCCCTCACAACACTTGGAGGTGTTTCCACAACCAACATCAAAAAATAAAACAACAAATTATTCAATCACAAAAAAGTTACAATAACGATCGACGTCACATGACTTATAATGTATGAGATCTAATGAACAAAATTTTGAGTACAAGTATTAAACTATATATTTCTGATTATCATGCTTACTATTTTCCCTATCCATATATTTCTGATTATCATCCTTACTATTTTGCCTATCTAAAGCAAATTGAGTGGAAGGGTTCCTTAGTGAATGATGAAAGAGTGGATTGTTTAGTGACTCTAATTAGGTTTCTTGTGCACATATCATTCATTTTTGTTGATAAATAAGATGTTTGAAGCTTGAGGATGATAAAAAGTATTGAAATGAGTTAGCTTGTTGGTTCCTTGTGGTTTAAAAATGAAACAATGTGATTTTTGATGAAAAGAGAAAGAAATTTTATTTTCTTATTCAATTTGATCTTCTCCTGATTCAATTGGGTCAAATGTTGGTGTAAGAGCACCTAGGTCATCAAATACTTTTCAATTTTGCAAAAGGGATGAGTGTTCAAATTTGTATTGAGTAAATCACAAAAGGTCATGGAAAAATGATGTAAAGTGCATGTTCAAGGTCATATGAGGTATTATTTGAATGTATTTAAGTTTATGGGTAAGTTCTAGGTGGTCGAAGTGGGAAAAATGCAAACAATGCAATAATGTAATATTGTTAAAAGTTATTAAATTGACAAAAAAAAGGAAATTAGGCATAAATTAAGGGTTAAAAGGGGTAGTTTCAACCAATGGAAAGATAGTTATGGAAAAGGAAATATCTTTAGAAGGCATGTAAAGGCGAGAAAAAGCAGAAGTTTGTGTTCTTGTAATTAGATTTTGAAATAAAAATTTCTTGTTTCTGAGTTTGCAACATTACTCCATTGTTTTGTTTGTGTTGGTAATTTAGGAACACCCAAAGTTAAATCATAGTGTGAATACATGTAAAGAGGAGTTAGTTTCCAATTTCAAGAGTTGGAAGGTTAGTTTTAGGAAACAAAAGAATAAAAGGTAGTTTTCAGTGCCCGACAAAGTCCTTTTAGAAGCAAGTTTGAGAGTCCAATAGGGTTTTTCTTCACTACTCCATCAATGTAGGTCAAGTAAATTGGTGGAGTAGGTTAATTTTAGGATTTTTTGCATGTTTTGATGATTGTAGGTGCAGGGAAAAGCAAGAATACCATGGTGGAGTTGTTGCTACATTGGAAAATAGAGGATTTTCCTACACAAAGTGATGCTACAGTCATGGGTCATGAATAAATAAAGCTTGTAGAGGCTTGGAAATGATGTAGAAGGTCTTGATAGAAATAAAAAATCATTTTCCAGGTGGTGGCCAGAGAAATAGAGGTTTGCAAGAGTATTTTTCACAAAACCCTCCTTGATTTGTGTTTTTACACCCTATAAATGAGGGTTTATTGGATCAAAACATTTTCATGGTTTTCAATCCATATAAATGGTGAAATATTGAGTTATAAGACATGAATGAAGACTATTTTGAGGTTTTGAGTGATTTGGAATGGTTTTGAATGGGTCTCCTTTCTAAAACAGGCTTAATCTACTAGCCTTTCTTCAGAGGATAGTCTGAAATTTGATGATTTTCTTTATGCCAAACGTCTAAGAAATTTGATATGTTGTGATGTGCTAGAAAGTGTTTCTAAATGTGCATTGATTTTTTTAATAAGCTTTGAGATAGGAATGTAACTACCCGATTCAATGGTTGACATACCTACTAGAGGAATATGATATTGTCTGATCAAAACAAAGATGTTTGTTTAAACAGTGGAAAGGACGACATTGAGTGCTTGGTTACTATCAAACTAATGATATGATTGATGTTACCAAATTTGGTTAAGGTGTATAAGACAGGTTTGGTGACTTTGTTGGTTGGATGGGTGAGTATTATGAAGCCTTTTGAGCAAATTGGTGATTAACCACAAGATGATAATCAAGATTCTGTTGTAGCAGGAGTTTGTAACCTGTAAAAAGACTACTACAGTCAAAATATGGTGAGTACAATTCTTGATAATGGATTGATAACAATGAGGTATGGTTTAGTTGATTTGTTGCCTTGGTGAATAAATGAAAGGATGAATTGTTCAAGTGTCAACAATTAGGTTTATGTTGTTTTTATGGTGGCTAAGAATGGTGTGAATCTAATTGATTAAGTCAAAGTTTTCTAATATGGTTTTTGATTTGAATGAGTCAATTGGAATACTGATTAGTGGAATGATGAATGATGGCCTATGGAATGGCTTAGAGAATTTGAGTGGATTTTGGTTGAATGAAAAGTAGATTTCTAATGAAATTATATTTGATCTTCTCTTGATTCTATTTGGGATTGAAACCCCTTGAAGAAATGATGTTGATGGTGTTTGTTGGATGCTCTACATCAGATGTACCTTGATGATTGAGTGTTTTGATATGATGCTCTACATCACTAACTGCCTTGTCTATGCTATTGCTTACTATTATGGTTTCATAGATTTTTTCCAAGCATCCATAGTTTGTCGTGCTGGTGTACCTTTTCAAGCACATGCCTCCATGTGAAGTAATTGCATTGTGCTGCTTATGTTGACTTTCTAAACAACTATATTGTACAGTTGAAATTTTGTCATCTATCAACATCTAGTTATTAGTTATGGAATTTGAAGTCATGCTTTGAGTTTGAATGATGTGTAATGCAACATAACCAACAATATGAATATAAACTACACAAATATATTATCTATAATTCATTAACTTTAAGTTCTCTTTATTCTATTACCTCCATTTACATTTAAGTAAATCCACTGGCACTAGGAGGTGTTTGCTTGAAACCTCCAATATTAGCCTGCTCAACATCCAAAATCACATATTAAAATACCATTCATAAAAAAATACTATTAACATGTAATAAATTTATAATTATTTACTAGTTACATACCCCACTGATAGGTGTATTGCAAAAATAAGTAGGTGGAGGATCGGTTTATCTAGTCTCAACACTGTGACCCTGCAATTTTATTAAAATAATAAAACTAAATTAATTAATCTTGCATTTCAGAATCAAAATTTAATAAATTAAATTCAATGAACATGCTAACTTTTACCTGACTATCAATATCATATGCATGATGCAAAATTCTAGTCATCTTTTGTATCCTCGTAGCAACATATAGATCCTGCGTAGCAGCCTCCTAAGTGCCAGTGGGGTCATATGAACAAGTCGCCCCGCAAGATTGACACACATGGATTTGAAGGCCACCACTCGAAGACTCCCCTGGATGGCGTTGTACAATAGGGATAGTATGATGGATGACACTCTGGGTCAAAGTGTTGATTGCATATAATGTCTCTATGTTGGCACTCTCCTTCGCAATGACAGGCATAAGAATGCGCTCACGAGGTGGCCTAGCAAGAGGTCGTCTCCCTTGCCATGTAGGATTCAGCTGTGCACCGGGCTTATCCTAAACCGACACCCCCACCTCTCCCCTGGAACTCCCTCATATCAAAATAATTTGGGATTTGGTTCAATACGAACTCACTGTATAGTTTCCTAAGAAAATATTGGGGGACTTCACAATTGTTGCACGATGGGAAATCAAAGACCAAGTACCACTTATCATAAAAATGGTTCCTAATCTCTTGGTGGTGACACCAATGAATAGGAAACCTCTTCGAATTGAGGCTAATATTTTGATTTGTTCTCTAGGGTTAGTGAATAAAGAGCACAAATCACCTTTAGTAATTTTTAAATCTTTTACTTGTTTATATGATAGTTTATCTGCATAATATGCCCTAGCTGCCTACCTACTATCTTGCCATCCTGTTATTTGTTGGGTTATTGAATCTACATTTTTTAACATCTCTTTCATTGAATTTTCTAGGGTCATTATTTCTATGGTTGAAGCATTTGGATCACTCAACCTATTGATAAGATCCTCAATTTGTTTTTTGTTGTTCTCAATTTCACTCAAATTTTGTTGAGTGCTAGGAGGGTGTTGAGTGATTGGTGGGGGAGGTTGATTTTGTTGAGGATTTTCCTGTTCTTCTTGTTAAGGATTTTGAGGATTTACAGGATCATTTGCATCTCCTACAATTTTTTTTAAAATTAAATCTTTGACCTAAAAAAAAAAAATCAACTTGAAACTGAGAAATTCAAAACAAATAGCAACAAATACTTACATCCTGCACCTCTTCGTTGTCATGGCACCATCTTTACAAAAAAAAGCAACTATTGTTGATGAATTTTGTAGAATTCCTCCTAGAACGTGAGCATGAAAATGAGGGTTTTTGGCCATGGGCAGAGCATAAAAATAGACAACAAAAAATGAATCACTTTCACTTTTTCTTTGCTTTTAAAATGACATAATGTGAGCACATTATAACGTGCTTGCGTTATGTCATTGTCAATTTTTTTTGGAATTGGCCACAAAAGTGTAACCCAACTTCATGCACCCACCCAACTTGCACATGCAAAGAAAAAATAAATTGGTTGGTTGTTTTTAGGGGCTTGCCTTAATCAAACCCCCCATTTTGGTATTTCTACCTCTGTGAAAACCAAATTTTTGAATAATACTTGGAATAAATACAAACATGATAGCTTCAAAATATAAATGCAATAGTTTGAAATATGAAACAATTTAGTGACAATATGTTAATACCTGAGATCTCCAAATGCTAATATAGAAAGATAAGTAAAATGAAGGGAACAAAGAATATAATGAAACCAACTAGAAGTTATGAAAAACCTCCAAGGAGAATCGTGTTGCTTCAATATTGTTTTTTGCATATTCCCATAAAGATGGTGATCCTAAAAAAATTAAGAAAATATCATGCAAAGTGAAAGAGAGCTTGCTATCTGATCAAAGTTAGAGAGCTTATTTGAAAAGTTGTAGAGACAAACATGTGCGCAAGAGAAAAATCAAGCTTATTTTTTTCAAAATAGCAAGTTGAATTGATTTTGTTCAATGTGACTACAGGTAGGAGAGTTCCAAAAAAAATGCAAGAAGGTTGATAGAGCGAATAACCTAGGAAATATCAACTACAAAAAACCTTCATGAGATAGAGAGGAGCACCATGCTACTTCACCAGAGAAGATGGAAAAAATATGAGATGATAAATTACATAATGTTACAGGCTTTTAAAACTATGAAAATGCTGACGGGTAAGAAAACTACCCACATGGGAATAAACCACCTAGATTAATAAATGCTTATTATGCCCAAGTTAAAACTTAAGCTTAAGGTAAATGCAATTTACTCTAACACCCCCCCTTAAGTGCAACTTAGGGAGAATGCAAATGCAAATATGAAGATGCAATATGGGTCATGACTACACAACCATGTTAGGTACCCATTTACAATGCAAAAAATAAATATCTCACAATCGAAGAAAAAGGAGAAAAACTTTGTGGGAAAACCCCCTCTCCAAAAGAGAGAAAAGAAAAAAAAATGATTCATGTCCATGGAGGACTCAATCACACCTCCCAAGGACTACATACATCATGTATATACAATCAATAGCTCCCCCATAAGAGGGAAATAGAGAGACTATATAGCCCCCCCACAATGTGTAATCACCTGCAAAAATGGTAAGTTCCTGAAGACAAAACATGATCCAGTGTCTACAAACAACTTGTCTCCCTTTCAGAAGAAACAAAACCAATACAAATGTAGGTATGCTTCCCATTCTAAATAGGAATTGAAAGAAAGAAGCATGAAAATGTATGATGGTGTCTCTGGAATCTGCTCATGTGTCACCAAGACCTTGGAAGATGATGCCAAAAACCAATCAGGAACATGCCCAATCACAACAAAAGGTGAAAAACAAGACCTACCATTGGAAACTAATGTTGAACAATCTCCAAAGACTAAAATGGGGTGACAACAATTGTACCAAAACTATCATCAAATAGGAGGGATATACCCTCAAATGTGTCCTCCAAATTTGAAATATGAGATTCTACGAACAAGCAACCAATGTCCAAAAAATATGAATCCCAATTAGGAAGGAAATGAGATACTGGCTGTGATGAATCACTGGATGTGCACAATGAATCATCAACACAAGATTAATGGTCCTGCATAACATGAATGATAGTAGTCTTAATCAATGACTCTGCACAATGAATCACTGAAGGTGAAGGTATGTCAACTCTTTTTGATGGAGAAGGAGCATCTAAAGAACCCTTGTCATCCTCATCTGAAGATTCAAATTATTCCAACACTTCAAACTCTTGCATAGTAGCATGATCATAGGGTATCCTGTTTGAAAAATGAAGAGGCACTAGACAATTTGAAACAGGATCATCTAGGAATGGCTGAGTATCAGGATCTCCATGTATTTCCTAGATTTTAATCCAAAGAGTATATGGACACTCAAAATGATCAATAGCATTGAAGTGGCATCATCAATATGTATTGTAATAACTCCTAGGACATGATCCCTTTTGCAATTCCATGCAAATTTCTTACTATTAGTACCAAGGAGGGGAAAAAGATTATATAGGTATGGAAAAAGATGAAGCCATCTCAAGTGATTCAATATACCATCTCTCCATTGTGTATAGTTCCCCATTTCCAACATAATCACATCAATATGCAATGAAAATCTCATAATCAACTATGACAAAAATCCAAAAAATACAAAAACAGTAACCTTCAATAACAAATAGAAACTCCCAAATACTACAAATGATGCGAGATCAATATCGAACTTCAATGGATTAAATAAACCACCAAACAACAAAAAAAAGAGAGAAATTCCTCAACCACTGCAAAGGTGACAAAAATACTTTTTCGTTGATATGTGGTTTGTGAAAATACGCCTCTGTTTGCAAAAGATTTACAAAAATGAAAAAAAAGGCTTATAAAGGCACTTCGGAAGCATGAGCAAGCACTAAGGGCTTAATTCCGGTTGCCCATATGAGCATGTCCTTGAGAATAGGCAAAAAATTTGTGCCAAACACCAAGCAAACTCCACCAAAATTCCACCCAAGCACTATTCACTGTGTCCACAATTCGACCCTTTACAAGCACTTTAGATCAACAGTGCAAGCACAAGATATATAAAGATAGATCAATACATCTTTAGGGTCAATGTGGGATTAAAGTCCCAATAGTAGATTCTTTTCAGGCCCAACAAAAAAATATCCATGAAACATGGAAACCCTAAATAAATATTTAGGAACTTCGCCAAAAATCTTAGACTTTGCAAAAGGTGAAATTACTCCGACAACCAATCATACACCAGCTGCACCTTCAAATAGCGAAACTATGATTTTGATGTCTTCAAATAGAATGCCTCCAAACAACAACATCATGCCCTCAGTGAAAACAATATGGAACATCATGGAGAATAAGTAAATAAAAAAGAAATGCCTCCCAACGATGCCTTGCACAGGATTCGACTCCTCAAAAAATCTATTCTTTCCAATGCCACCCCATGTTCATAGCCAGGAAAAAAATTCCTTCTTCAGTAGCTAGTATACCAGTATGAAAGGAGGCCTGCAATGAAATAAATCGTGCCACCTTCTGCTTGCAAATATAAATCTCCCTTATGCAGAAAAATCAAGTCACAAATCTCAAGAATCCAAAAAATGCAGCAACAGTGACCTGCAGGTTGAAAAACGCGACCTCCACTCACATAAATTTTGGTGTTTTTGCCTACAGATTGAAACACACCTTCAACAAAAGAACTATCGATTCTATACATGTCGGCGGGAGCAAGAGAAGAGCAACCGTTGATGGCAATAAAGACTGGCCAATAACAGGTTCTATTGACCTCCAAGAAAAAACCCAAAGAACAGAAATTCGGTCTCAAAGATAAATTGCGCTTGCTAGGAACAATTGCTGCTGTCCAGAACACCTCCTCAAAATGCTTCGGTTGCAAATAATTGAATTCAAGTTCTCTCTAATAGAAAAACACCTCAAATCACAGCCGAAAGAAAATCGTGGTCTAGAAAATTCAGTAGGCCTCCAATTGTTAGCAAGCGAATGAAATAATCAGAAAAAGGAATAATGAGGCAATTTTGAAATTTACAAAATTTCAAATGCTGGAAAAATGAATGATCCCAAAATATCTCTAGTGAAAAATCCCAGGAAGGATTTGAAGATTGGGTGGCTCTGATACCATGATAGAGTGAATAACCTAGGAAATATCAACTACAGAAAACCTTCACGAGATAGAGAGGAGCACCATGCCACTTCAGCAAAGAAGATGGAAAAAATATGAGATGATAAATTTTACATAATGTTACAAGCTTTTAAAGCCATGAAAATGCTAACGGGTAAGAAAAATACCCACACGGGAATAAACCACCTGGATTAATAAATGGTTATTATGCCTAAGTCAACACTTAAGCCTAAGGTAAATGTAATTTACTCTAACAAAGGTAACACTCCAAAAATCACTGAAACTATGAATTTTCAGCCTAGGACGCTAGCATGTTGTGCAAACACACTCCCATAAATAGAAAAAATTGGATTTAGAGACCCAAGAACATAACGAAATTACCAAAAATGAAGAGTTCAGGTGCTAAATTTCTTTAACTAAAATATTTTATATCAGAATGATAAAGAGAGGACAATATGATGTGTGAAATTGCAAGGTTGTGCAACTTTTGACACTACATTGTCTTATTTTTTAGGTATTTTATTTCTTATAATGTGGGGATCATTAAATATTTGTACATATCTCCTCCCAAAGATCAATTTAGGAGGCATTTTTATGTGCCTTGCTTCCTTTAATTTGGTATAAGAGCTTAACCATCTCAAATTCTAGGTGCTAGGTTGAAGGTTTGTTGTACTAATCTTAGATTGAGTGGGGGATTATGAAAAAAAAGATCTTATTGTAGAAAAAGGATGTCATGTGTACATCAATAATAGAAATGGAGAATTTCTTAGGCACAAAGTGTGAGTTGTGGAAGCTCAATAAGGATGATATACTCATAGATAAAGATATATAGTTTGCAATATTCAAAACCATACTTGTTGGAATGAAACAAGAAGACTAGAGCATATAGAACTGGTAAGCTAAGGGTCACATTGTAATCTATTTGACCAAATTACTATTGTTAAATGTGCATGAAAAAATTACTATAGTGAATCTTTGGAAAATGTTGAGAAAGATTTATCAAGCTAAGTCCCTAGTGAACAAGTTTTTCGTAGGAAATAATTTGTATACCATCAAGATGGAGTATGATGGTTTTATGACATAATACATGATTATATTTAATATGATTATGACCTAGTTACACTTTGTTGGAGTGAAGATGGAAGAGGAAGAGGATCAATGTATGAATTTTCTATGTTTTTTGTTAAATTTATGGGACCACCTTGTTATGAACATTAGGAGCATTATCATTAAGTTTAAAATAGATGAGGTGGTAGCGTCATTATTTTTAGAAAATATGTAGAGGAAATATTATGAATCTACTAGGGAGGTCCTATCGATTCATGAAATATAGAAAGAGAAAGGCAAAAAGAAGAACGGGAAATGAGACAAGTCTAGATGCAAATCTTGTGGGAGATCCAATTCCCTTAGTAAGACCAATAAAAATGTTAGAATTTGAATTAGATATGTGAACTTGACCTCACAAAGAAAATAATCCTTTTCTAATCCTATTACATCCAAATTTCAATTCTATGTCAAATTTCCCACATTCTTTACTCATATGACTATTTAATACCTTTATTTATTATATTTACTTTTCATTTAAATTATCATTAATGTTTATATTTCCTATATCTATACTTATAATACATTCAATTATTAGTCTAAATTAATTGTACATTTTTTTAGATAAATCTACACAAAGACTTAAAAAGTGATATTTTCCTTCACAAATATAAACATTTGACATTGAACAAATTTGCACAAGAATTAAATTGAAGGTACAAAAAAATGCTAAGCATGGATAATCTATGCTAGTTTCGTGAGAGATAGTGTGGTGTCATTGTGGACCCCTTACCAACATGATAAGATGGGTGGATTTTTTTCACTTACCTATCCACAAGTGGTAGATAGAATCAAAATTTATATAACTAACATTGTCTATTCATTTGTAGTGAAGACAAATCCAATATTATTTTAGCATTGATCAATGTTTCACCATCTCTCTTTTTCTTCATTCAAACCCCATTGAATGAATGAATATTTTTAATAATGTTCATGAGGCCAAATAACCTATAGGACTCACATATAGCTAGCAACACAAATAAAAAAAACATATCAAAACAAACAAACCATCAACATTGCCTACTTGATCTCCCTTTCCTTTTGTAACTTGGATACATTTTGTTGTGTATCTTGATCAAGTAATCTACTTCAAACAAGTTACTCAAAGAGCCCACATTTAAAATATCAATGTAATTCACCCAAATATATTTATAAGTCAGACATTTCATGATGTAATTCCATTTTGTCTTCACTAGTACCAAAGTACAATAACATCTTTTATTTGTCCACTCTTCTTTAGGTATCATCCACCTTCTGATTTCACACCTAAGTTTGTACGAACTAGTTCTTAGCTGAGCAATTAGCATTTTTTCTTGTTATTTTATTTCCACTCCTATATAGTTCTTTTGTGCATGGTCATATATGAAAGATTGAAATTCTTGATATAATATTCTCTTTTCCTCCAAAGTTTCCTTGTCCACATGCTTTCTTTGATTTTTCTTACACAATTTTTGATTGCCCCATTGTTATTCATGCACTCTTTTATGCTAATACCCCATTTATTCATCCACTTGTCATTTTATTTCATCCATGTGCTCTTCCTTATGTCTAATTTCTCTTTTGCTACCATTTTGGGGCAATGAGTTAGCTCCATGTTCTCTAACCTCTTTAGATAGCTTAGCAATCGGATAATAGCCAATGTCTCCATAGGAAAGACCACAAATTTAGCTAAGAAAATATCATAGGGAACATACAATTTTATTTTGAGGATACTCATGATTAAATGTTTTTGTAATCTCTCTACCTATCTCCACTTCATTGTTGATGTGTTTCCACCCTAAATTTTACACTAGTATAACACTACCAGTACCAATAGCAACCAAAGAGAGTTCTCTCTCTCTCTCTCTATATATATATATATATATTTATAGTTTACAACATTTCTACAATAATATTCATTGAAGGAGAGCTCTATCAAAGTTTCATGCACCTTGACTATAACATTTAAATCCTTAGAGAAGAAGTGATAGGGAGGCTACAGGAACTCAGTCACACTGTTTTTGGAAGCTGCAGGAAGCAATCACAGATTCCTGCACTAGGCCTTGTCTTAGACCTCCTTGGTGAAATTGTTGTTCCACCTTAACCTATAGGAACTCTACCTTGTCTAAGTTCCCCTAGTTCTCCTACCAACCTCACTAACTTGACAAATTTTGAATAACCCAACCATTCCTTGGTTCAACGCTTCATTCTCCTTTGGCCCTTAATCTGCCCTAAAGACCAAATAAACTCAACCTTTTTCTAGGTTCTTGCAGGGGTTATAAAAGGTCACAAAGACTTCAAAATGGCTTGTCTAGGGTACTTAAACAACCACAAGTTTCTATCTTGCCATCGCTTTCACAAGATGCTTTCCTAGGGTTTGAATGGCTAGTAGCCATTGAGCCTCTGAACAGAAGTAAATTGCTTTTCCCTCCTAAACCCACCAAATGACTTAGGTTATTGACTTAGGTAATATGTTTTCCCTGTCTACACCTTCAAGATTTCTAGGGTTTTAGTCTTGCTCAGGCCGTATGCTGTCCAAACACCAAATTTGTCAAGCAGTTAGGGTTCTAAACTGCTTAGAAACAGTTTTAGGACTCGTGAAAAGTTCTCTTCCTAAACGAATTGTTGGGCTCTCTTCCTTAACACCATACATGACCAAGACCTTCCCCTAAATTCTCCAAAAATAATTTTTCTAAAATCTTTTCTCCCCTGCAAGTTATTAACGCTGTACTGCAGCCTTTCCTAGCCAGGCTCTTCACTGGCTCGCCTAGGGCAAGGCGTTTCTTCCAAATCCTGCAACCAAAGAAAACCTAACACCTACCATATGTACAGCTACCATATTTACAAGCACGAAGCCTAGGAACATTTCCCAAAAGGCCGTACAATTTGTACGATGGGAAGGCACCCTAGGACTCCATTATTGAAAACAGCTTGCTATAGGACTGAAAATGATAGAAAACAAAGTATTTACAGACTTCAGATGGAAACAATCTACCAAAGCAAAATAATGGTACAATAAGCTTGTATAAGACTACCACTACATTCTACCACAAAGAAATAGTAAGATTCAATCCATTGAAGCTCAACAAGAATGCAAAGAACATGAAAGCTGTCTTTTTGAACACTTTTCACCAGCTTCACAAAATTCCACTTCAAAAATAAAACATCTTAGAACCTCTTTCCAAAGTCAAGGCATGCCTTGAATAGGCTTCCAAAGCATTTTAGATGCTTGGTTCGTGCTTCTAAATGACCTAAAAACAACCTTTGTAAAACCCATTGTGTTTTCAGACATTTAACAATTTTTGCCAACCTAGCAATATGTTGTAAAATTATTTAATACTTGTCACCTTCTTTCCCAAAGTTCAAAAACACCCTAAGCACCTAAAATAATGGTCAACATGACCTTATGATAGCACCACAAAATTTAAGAACTCAAAAACAAAATAGTCCTTTCCCAAGTGCTCCTGCACCAAGAAGAATTCTATCAACTTCTTTGTTAAAGAAGCAACCTCTAAGGATAAGGAAGAGGATGTTAATACTAATAAATCTTGTGAAGAGGAAAAAATGTCTATAACTAATCCCAATGCTAGTTTTGAGGTTGCCAATGTGAGAAGATCCCATAGATAATTGGCTGGTAAGTAGGTGTTCGAGGTCATTGTTGATGAAATTTCAAGTGATTTTGAATAGGGAAACAAACAACATGATAACAACAATGTTGAACTTTTTCTACTATTATTTCACTGTCTTTGATCTATTTTGGTTTGTGTTGTTGGTCTTGTTTCTCTAAACTTTTCCCCTAGTGGCCTTTTGTGTAAAGGGCACAACACCTTGTAAATAGTGCTTATCTTATTAAAAACATTTAAATTCTAGGTGTAGTATTTTATAAAGGACCCCCTTTCACATACTTGATTTCTATACAAACCACAATGGTAAAATGAAAGATGCCATCTTAATGGAAAGGAAATTTCAAATAAAATCTTTAACTTGCACAAAGTATAACACCAAACTTCCATACATGATCAAATTGAAGTTCACCTCCAAATCTTAGGACTACAATGCAATCCACCAGCAAGCTAGGAGATCTAACCAATAACCCGAGTTCATAACACAATGCAACATACAAATTATTTTACTCACACACATACACATTCCCAATGACCAAAAAACAACACAAGACTAACCTATACACACAAATCATGCATTCACAATACTAACATCAATTGAAAAGTATACAAGGGCTTGGACCCTATCCCTCCCAAGCAAAAAGGTTTATGAAGATTGATCCAAAGTGTTGGAGATCTTCCCATCCTTCTTCCATTTTTTTTCCTTTTACAAGACACTCCCCTCCTTTCACAAAAGGATGCAAGTAATAAAATGAATTAAATCCCTAATTTAGACTCAAAAGAGGGTATAACTAATGGTGCCATGTCATCTCCTCTCTCCCAATGGGAGGATGGCACATGAATTCCATTCCTTTTCCCTCCAATTCCAAGGAGATGTGACCTTCATTAATGCACCCACATGGATATGTGAGAGGAGGATTCATGAACAATCCATCCCTTGACTAAACCAAGCTTCTTGCTTGAGTTGCAAGTTAAGGAATTTCATCACTCACTTTTCTTATATGCACTTTAAGAAGGGTGAAGAAAAATAAAAAACTTATAAATTTGGCTTTAAAAGATCTTCAACCCCTATGGATCAGACCTAGGAAGGTTTTGACACATGATAAGAAATAATAAGAAATGACAACACATTGAAGCCCCATAAATGTCCTTATGGAGCAAATTTCTATAAAATGACTCAACACTAATTAATTTTGTAGATTTTTGACTTTTTTTATCTTGTTCACATTGTCATCACAAACACACATATGGGTTTAGTTTAATAACATGAATGAATGATTTTTAATGACATCCATGAGACTATCAACCTATGGGATCGAGCATCGAATCTTTAACTGTTTCAAGTTCCATTCAATGCCAACCCTCCGCTTATGGATCTTGATCGAGAAGACAACAATTTTGAGGAGTCTTGTCTCATTAAAAAGTTCATTTAGATTATCCACCTTCAAATTGTCTTCATATTAGACACAAATATCTTCATAAGTAGCACACTCGAAGATGAAATGCCATTTAGTCTCAACAACCCCTTTGTTGTAGAAAATACAAGTTCATTTATCCCAAGCTTCCTTGGGGACAACCCACCTACTTGTCTCACATCTAAGATGGTGAGACCTAGTCCTTAGCTGAGCAACTAGAAGCCTAGCCTTGCCTTTAATTGTAATCCTTAGATAACCTTTCTCATCATGCTCCCACGTGGGGTTGAACTCTTTGATATAAAGTGCCTTTTTACTACCCAACGTATTTTGTCCACACAACAGTCTTAAACTTTTTTATCTCATCATTAATATTGGGGCATTCATGTAACTTTTGCTCATCCACTTACTATTTTGTTTTATCCAAGTCTTCTTTTCTAAAGTTTAGTTACTCCCCAACAACTATTTTGGGCCAACCATGTGAACAAAGTAAGAAATGTCCACAACAATATCACGCAAAAGAGTAAAAAGATTACATTAAGTGTACAAGATAGGCGAGAAAAATCTGCCGTGACCCTTTTAAATAGGTTGGCATGTCACGTCTGTCTTTATTATTCAGACGGCTTGGCTCTTGTTTTCTTCTTTTATTATTGACTTGGACGATCAAATAATAATTACCACGCCAGCACTTTCTTCCCTACCCTTCGCGTTTACTTACTTTACTTATCCTTTCATCAAATCCAGCCCTCTCTGCAATTAAAAAGTTTCACATTTTGCAATTCCATCCTGCATTCATGGCTTCATTCTCCTCATCTCCTCGGGAAAGATCGATCGCATCTCCTAAACTATACGATGCATTCATCAGCCACCGAGGCCCTGACGTCAAAGACACCCTTGCTAAACAACTGTATGACCTTCTTAAGGCTAGACAGTGCCGGGCATTTCTAGACCGTGAAGAGATAGAAGGGGGAGATTCTATTCCTTTTGCCATTCGGAATGCCATATGCTCATCAGCTGTGCAAATAGCCATTTTTTCCAAAGGATATGCAGAGTCAAAATGGTGTCTAGATGAGCTTGTTCTTATGTTAGAACAAACTGATGACCTGTTTATTCCTGTGTTCTACGATGTGGAACCTTGGGAGCTTCGTCACATCGAGAACGAGCAGTCCCGGTATGCTGCGGCATTTTCTAATTATCGAAGTAAAGGCAGGAATCTTGATAAGTTGGGTGTTTGGAAAAAGGCGCTTGCATCTGCTACAGACATATCTGGTTATGAGCGTAGCCAGCATCAAGAGTAAGATTGCTGCCTCGTGCTTTGTATTGATTGCGATTCGTCATGTTTTCCCTTTTTCCACACTACTTTATATTCATTTTACCATAGTAGAATCACTTTCTAAACAGATTCTCGGTCTTGGATTTCAGAGATTTGTGTGAAAAGATTGTGTCCCGTGTGCTGCAAGAAATGCAAAAGAGGATACCATTACATGTTGCGAAATATCCGGTTGCACTTGATGAACTTGTCCAAGATTTTGAAAATTCATGCCCGAAGATAGCGGGATTGGTAGGGATCTTCGGACTTGGGGGGTCTGGCAAGACCACTCTGGCAAAAGAATTGTTTAACAGGAAGCGTTCAGGATACGGTGCATCATCTTTTCTCTCTGATGTGAGAGAATCACATGCCAATCGTGGCTTGCACTCCTTGCAAATCCAGCTCTTCCAAGATCTCTTCAATGAAAAACAAGCGTTTCTGAATGTGGATGATGGAATAGCACGGCTGAAGCATCGTCTTGGAGGGGCAAGGGATTGGCAGTTGCTTATAGTCTTAGATGACGTCGATCATTATAAGCAGTTAGATGCCCTGTTACCTCAGTTAGGTATGCTCAGCTCTGGTAGCCTCGTAATTATTACAAGTCGTGACCGAAGTGTGTTAACCGCTGCAGGTGTTACAGTCAAGTATGGAATGAAGGCAATGGATAAGGATCATGCTAAAGAGCTCTTCTGTAGCCACGCTTTCCGCCGACGAGATCCACCCATTGCATATGAAGAATTGGTTGAAGGCTTCATTGAATTTTGTAGAGGTTTACCCCTCTCACTTGTAGTTCTGGGCGCCCATCTTTATGCTAGGAATGAACATTATTGGAAGTTAGAATTGGAAAACGTAAAGAAAATCCAACCCAACGATGTAATGCAAAGACTTAAAATTAGCTTTGATGGTCTGAACAAAGAGGAGAAACATATATTTATGGATATTGCTTGTTTTTTCAATAGAAAACAAATATTTGTTGACCTCTCTGATTTTGACATTCTTGTCTCAAGAATCAGGACCACTTATGTAACGTCTAAACTTATAATTATCTTTGATGTTCTGCCGGGGGAAGCATCTTATCGGGAAAATGGAGCTATATCAATCTGGAAGGCGTCTGGTTGGAGCGCTGAACTTGCAGTTCAAACCCTGAAAGATAAGTGCCTACTTGAAGTGCCGAAATATGGCTATGCCTTTGAAATGCACGATCACCTCCGCGATCTGGGAAGACAAATCGCAGATGAGTCGAGGCCTCTTCGGCTGTGGAGACCAGACGATCTTAGATCTATGGTGTGTTTCTTCTTTACATTTTAGAAATTAAAATTATGTAAGCTTTCGGAAAAAACATTTCAATTTATGTGTTTTTATAATTATTTTCCAGCCAACCACCCATTTAACCCTGATCCTTATATGTAGGAAGCAAAAGGATTTAAACAAATCCTAGCTGAAAAAAAGGGCAGGTGTTTCCATTCGATGTGGGATTCGTCTCTCAACACCAAAATTACTTTTTTTATAGGTAGTTTAAATGACTCTGCTGAGACTGAACTCCTGTGGCTTCAAATTAGCGATTTAAAAAAAATTCCTTCATGGATTCCTCTACGAAAATTGCGCTATTTATCTGTCTCCCGCATGGAAGAAATGTGGAGCACTCTCCAGCAACCGATGCAGACCACTACCGAGGTATTTCGTTATTCATTGCTAGAAATTAAATCTTCCTTCACGGCAGACTATACATTTCAGAATATTTGATTGTTTACTACTGAGAACTAATTCATTTTTTGAGAGCAATTGTGAATGCCAGGCCAGTTTCGAGTTGAGAATGCTTAAAATTTACGACTCTCCCTCGTTGAAAAAGCTTCCAGACTTAGATCAGCTACAGAGACTGAACACTCTTAAAGTGCAGGGGTGTCCCAAATTGGAAACAATACCAGGGTTATCTTCTCTAACAGAGCTTCAAGTGTTTGTAGCAGGCAACTGTGAAGGTTTGAAATGGTTGCCGAGTCTTGCACATCTACGTTATCTGGAGCAAATCACAATTGTAGGATGTGGCCAGCTGCAGGGTGTAAAAGGTTTTGAAGAGTTGCAGAGATTGAAAAGTGTGGTGATTTTAGTGCCCGAGAATGGATATGCATGGGTACAGAATTGCGTTCATGGACTGAGGGTAAAGTTGAGTTTTAGTGGAAAGCAAGTTTATTTATTGAATTGTAAGGCAAGTTTATTTAGTGCGAAAAGTGAATTCGGGGATTTTTATTTCTGTGTTGGAGAAGGGAAAGAAAAAATGTTACTGTTTTGGAGTTGTGTGTTTTACGTTTCTAATATTTGTATGAATTATTAATATGTTTTATGCTGATATTTAAAATGTTTCAGAGGCTGCCGTCAGAGTGTACCATTTTGACAGGGAATGCAGTAGATGAAGCAAAGTTCCTATTGAATGTAGCGTTTTTTGATGTGATCGACGCCGCAACAGTGACTGAGATAGAGAGAGTAGGCTCTCTACGGAGCATGAGAAGCTCATCGAGTGCAATCACTATATATGCTATACTATGTGAAGGCAAAGATATAAGAGCTTCCCTCAACCTGCATGGTGAGGATATTATAGATTATTGCTTCAAGCCACCTCAAGGCGAATGGATGATTACAATTGTACTCCCCCCACGAGGCCACTTGATGAATACAATTTTTCCACTTAAATTTAGAAAGAACCTAAACCCCACAGTAATGAAGGGGTTTAAGGCCACGGTGAATGGAGGGGAAGAAGGGAAAGCTTTAACTCTATTGAAAAGCCTTGTTGACAGATTATACGGAGAAAGTATGGTACCAAAGTTGATGTGGTAAAACTAAAGCAAAAAAGAAAGCAAATGTGGGGAGAAGTGTGATTATCTTTGTTTTATTCAATTCTTTTTATTTCAAATATTTCAATGCATGGAATTCTATTCTTTATTCAATTTAAAAATAGTCTACCATTGTTTTCTTATCAATCTTGTATGAGATTTTGAAAATTGAGAGGAGTTTACAGTTAGTAAAATAATTGTAGAACAAAGTTAGTACTTTAAATTAGTTTAACAATATATATATGAGTAATATATTAATTTAGATTGATTAATTACATATAACTGTATATTGAAATATAAAATAATTAATGCATGTTATTTTATGAAAGTAGATAAGAGGATAATGATTCTTATCTCTATAAATGTTAAATATTCAAGTTTGGGGATTAGGGTCAAGTTTGCAATCATAGATCTATCTTTATACTTACAAATTTGATCTAGTAATTGATAGAATTTGAAGACATTGTTGATTTTAAAAATATCCTAATTTTGTTGTCATTATATCAACGAAGCGTTTATAAGAGACATTAATGATTTTAAAAGTTTTTTTTTTTTTTTTTGCAACCTTTTTTGTGGGTAGTGATTTCAAGGTTTTTAATTCCATATAGTTGTAGGAATCTCATGCATTATTTTCTTGGAGTGGAGGTACAACAACAATTTGAAGGTATGTTTATCTCTCAAACCAAGTATGTGGCTGATTTATTGAAGCAGTTTAGAATGGTGTCATGCATTGCAGTTGCAACCCCTATAGCTCTTGGTGAGAAATTAACAAAGGAAGATACAAGTCCCAAAGTGGATGCTACTTTGTACAAAAGTTTGGTTGGGAGCCTCATGTACTTCACTACATCTAGACCCGACATTATGTATGTTGTGAGCCTCGTTTTTTGGTTCATGCAAGATCCACATGAGTCTCATTGATATGTTGCAAAAAGAATCTTAAGGTATGTGAGTGGCACATAAAATTTTGGCATTCATAATTCTCCCACTGATAAGTTTGAGCTAGTTGGTTACCCAGACTATGATTGGGCTAGTTTAGTTGATGATAGAAAATCAACATCTGGTTATGTTTTCTTATTTGGTTTTGAAGTTGTATCTTGGAGTAGTAAAAATAGACAACCGTCGACCAAATAGGCATACACAATTGAGTGTGATCTGAAACGTCGATCAAATAAGCATACATAGTTGAATCCATAAGCTCTCATTATTAGTTTTCACAAACTGTTGAAAAATTATTCCTACTTTAGTCTACCATTGTTTACTTATCAATCTTGTATGAGATTTGAAAATTGAGAGGAGTTTAAAATAATTGTAGAACAAAGTTAGTACTTTAAGTTAATTTAACAATATATACATGAGTAATATATTAATTTAGATTGATTAATTCATATAACTGTGTATTGAAATATAAAATAATTAATGCATGTTATTTTATGAAAGTAGATAAGAGGATAATGATTCTTATCTCTATAAATATTAAATCTTCAAGTTTGGGGGTTAGGGTCAAATTTGCAATCATAGATCTATCTTTACACCTACAAATTTGATCTAGTAATCTAGTAATTGATAGAATTTGAAGACATTAATGATTTTAAAAGCACCCTAATTTTGTTGAAGGCCTCACTAATAGAATATCTAAAATCCTTACCAAAAATGGTATTTCATGTGCCTTCAAGCCCATCTCCACCACTAGAAATCGCATCTCTTCTACGAAAGACCCCTTGCCTCCTCTTCTCCACCCGCATTTACAAAATTAATTGCTCACGTGGCATCCCTTACATTGGTGAAACAGGTTGATCAATTAGCACTAGACTTAAGGAGCATAGTGTTGACATAAAACATGACCAGATCCCTAAGTTTTCCCTACCTGAACACTCCACCATCACCAAGCACCACATTTTCCTTGAGAACACCCGAGTAATGGTCAAAGAAGAAAATTACTTCAAAATAAAACTCCAAGAAGCCATCACTATCAAAAACCATACCACCAATCTCAATCAAGATGAAGGATGACACATTAGCCTAGCTTGGCAACCCCTTCTAAACTCCCTCAATTTGAACCCCCCACCCTAGTATTCTCTTTCCCCCTTTTCCTTCTTCCTCTCCCCCTTCCCTCTCCTTCTCCTCTTCCTTCCTTTCTTAATCCCTTGAGTGCCCTCCCTTTCTTCACTTTCACGTTTGTTGCTTTATTCTTATTTGTTTTCTTGGGTTCTTGTTTTCCTTTTTCCTTTTTGTGTGTGTTGTTGCTTGCTTTTGTTTTCAATGTTTCTTACATCTCTTTACTTGTTAATCTAGATGCTAGCTAGGTAGAGCATCAAATATTTTTAGAATATTTCAATGTTATTTGGAATTTAATCTAGTTACTTTCTTGTGTTTTCATTATTTCTTTTATTTCTTTTTCTTGTTTTTATTGATACATTGTTAGATAGAGCTTTATTATAGTTGATCAATAATTAGATAGAGCATTATATATATGATTAGTAGAAAAATGGGTGCTCTCTTTTGCTTCTAGGGTTTTGTACCTAAAAGGAGAAAAACCAATTTTCCAACCTTTCATTCAAAAACAAACCCTTGAGATTTCAATGTAAAGTGGATTGAAAATATGAGAAAGGGAAGGTTCTAAGGATTGAATGAAGTAAAATGAGGGGTTCACCATCAAGTGTAAACTTGGAAAAGATAAAGAGTTGGGAAACACAATGTGATATGCAAAATTGAACTAAATGACTTAAAAATGCAAGAAGAACAAAATAAAAAGCTATAAAATTGTAAGTGTGCACCTAGAAACTTGCTGGAGATGGAATGGGGTTCTGAAATCCTGAAAATACCAATTTTAGACCTAGTGGGACTCATTCACTATTCTGGGTGAATCAGTCCCGATTTTGGAAAACTGCAGCAGAGCTTGTTTTAGCTAAATGGGTATCCAAATCCACAAAAATCTCTAAAAATAGGTACAGTGGGACTCATTCACCACTTTTGGTGAATGATTCCACTTTGAATTTTCTGGAAACTTAGAAGTGGAATATGTAGCTCTCAGTCTACTCTTTCTGTTCCTCCAGGTGTCCAGATCCAAAACCCTAATTTTCGGGGTTGTAAGTGACTTTTTGTGAAGATTTTGACTTTGTGAGTAGGGAGATAACCCCAACAAGTTTGAAACTATTCTTCAATCATCTCCAAGTCCTCAAAGTACCTAAATCTATAATCACACAAAGAAAGATGGGATAACTTGTTGATTGTTAGGGAATGAGGGTTTGCCTTGGTCAAACCCCTTTTAGGTAATTAAACCAAATGATGAAATAAGATGAAGCATGAACATGAAATAATGCAATTAGAACCTTTCCATGATGATGGATCTGGAGTTGCTATAATAATTGATGAAGAATCTTGCTCTTGAATGCCTTAGAATTGATCTTGAAAGCTATTTTGATGACCTTGTGAAGACTTGAAATGCTTAACTCTTGAATGATTGACTTGATAACATGTAGGATTGATGACACTTGGATGAAATGAAGACTTGAAAGCTTGGTTATATAGGCAAGGCAGTCAAATGGCCATTATTTTGATCCCCCAGGCTGACATTCATCAAAATTCAAGTTAGAATTGCAATTTTCTCGCTCAATTTTGAAAAAGTCCCCAAAAGGGAATCATTCACCACCCTTGGTGAATGTATCCCACCTAAGGGTACTCATTTTCCACGCTTGGTGAATGAGTCCCACCTTGAGATTTTTGAGGTGGGTCTTCAATATTTCGGGTTTTTAAAGTGATTTTATTGAGATATTAGTCAAAATATTCCTTGGGATGCAAAAATAAGGGTCCTTAGGGCCTATTATTGATGATATAAAGGGTGATTAGGGCTAGGGAAATAAAGTTCAATATGAAAGTGTGATTAAATACACTCTACAACATTAAAATGAGGTCCACATAGCCTAGAAAGGCACAAGATCCAATATAAATGTGTAAAACACATTACAACAATAGATTAAAACCAAGTTTAATTTACAAGCCTTCTAGATTAATTTGAAAATGTAATTAAATACATTTTACAAAATTTAATTAAGGGAAAAATAGGTCCATTAAAGTTAAATGCTTAATAAAAGTCTAGAAAGGTGTGAAAGTGATTTACAACACTTTACAACACCTTTACAAGACATGCATTTTATTCAATTTACATGGGCACAAGACCTAATGTGGATGTGTAAAAAACCTGACAACACTAGATCAAAGGTGATATCAAGTCTAAAAATCCACAAGGGCCCAAACGAGTGTGAAAATGTCTTGACGATGATTTTCGACACTACAATCTATATATATATAGTTCCATATAGTTCTATATATATATATATATTCTTTTTTGTTTCTTTATGTGTTTCTTTTTCCACTTCTTTCTTCGTTGATTATATGTATAGTTTTATTTTTGCTTAGATATTATTGATAGTTTTATATTATGCATTTTTGTTCTTTGATTATATACATATAGTTCTTTCTTCCTTCTTTGTTTCATTTATGTGTTGAATTTGAATGTTTGTCCTTTAGTTTCATTTCTTTCTTCACTTCTTTTTATGCATCATTTTTCTTTTTTTCTTATATATTGTTATTTTATTTTATTCTTTAATTTTTTATATTATTTATAGTGACTTTATCTAACTCATTGCATTGAATATTGTTCTATATTTGTTACTTAGTTTCCATGCATATCTATATATTTTTCCTTCTTTTTGTGCTATATATATATTTAGTTTCTCTTTTATGTCCCCTTTCTTATTCATTTCCTCTCATTTATATTTGAATTTTTTTATATTTTTTATATAATTTTCTTTTTCTTCTTTTTATTTGGTTGTCTCCCTCATGTTTCTTTATTTTCATTGCATTTTGGGACACCTTTGTTCACTCATTATCCACCTTTTTTATTGATTTTTTAATTGTTCTACCCTCCCTCTCCCTCACCTCTTCCTCCTTTTAAGGCCATATTTGCACTCCATTTCTTCACTTTCCTCTTCCTAATGATGGATCACTAAGTGTGATATGAAATGTCGATCAAATAAGCATACAAAGTTGAATCCATAAGCTCTCATTATTAATTTTCATGGACTATGGAAAAATTATTCCTACTATAGTCTACCATTGTTTGCTTATCAATCTTGTATGAGATTTTGAAAATTGAGAGGAGTTTAAAATAATTGTAGAACGAAGTTAGTACTTTAAGTTAATTTAACAATATATACATGAGTAATATATTAATTTAGATTGATTAATTACATATAATTGTGTATTGAAATATAAAATAATTAATGCATGTTCTTTTATGAAAGTAGATAAGAGGATAACAATTCTTATCTCTATAAATATTAAATATTCAAGTTTGGGGGTTAGGGTTAAGTTTGCAATCATAGATCTATCTTTACACCTACAAATTTGATCTAGTAATTGATAGAATTTGAAGACATTAGTGATTTTAAAAGTTCCCTAATTTTGTTGTCATTATATCAATGGAGCATTTATAAGAGACATTAATGATTTTAAAGGTACCTTAAATTTTTTTTTTTGCAACCTTTTTTATGGGTAGTGATTTCAAGACTTTTAATTCTATATAGGACCGTATGAATATCATGCATTATTTTCTTGGAGTGGAGGTGCAACAACAATTTGAAGGTATATTTATCTCTCAAACCAAGTATGTGGTTGATTTATTAAAGCAGTTTAGAATGGTGTCATAGATTACAATTGCAACCCCTATAGCTCTTGGTGAGAAATTAACTAAAGAAGATACAAGTTCCAAAGTGGATGCTACTTTGTATAAAAGTTTGGTTAGGAGCCTCATGTACTTCACTACATCTAGACCCGGCATTATGTATGATGTGAGCCTCATCTCTTGGTTCATGCAAGATCCACATGAGTCTCAATGATGTGCTAGAAAAAGAATCTTAAGGTATGTGAGTGGCACACCAAAATTTGGCATTCATAATTCTCCCACTGATAAGTTTGAGCTAGTTGGTTACACGGACTATGATTGGGTTGGTTTAGTTGATGATAGAAAATCAACATCTAGTTATGTTTTCTCATTTGGTTTTGAAGTTGTATCTTGGAGTAGTAAAAAATAGACAACCGTGGCTCTCTCTTCCGCATAAGTAGAATATATTGTAGCAACATTGGCAAGTTGTCAAACCATATGGATTCAAAGGATTTTAGAGGATCTACATTTGATTCAGGAACATCCAATAACTATTTACTATGATAACAATAGTATTATTGCAGTGACCAAAAATCCTGTGTTTCAGGCTAGATGGAAGCACATTGAGATCAGACATCATTTCATACGTGACTTGGTTCAAGATGGGACAACACTTGGAATTGTAGTTTTGCCCTACATTTGAGCAAGTGCTGATATATTTACCAAGGATTTACCGACAACCAATTTTATCACCTTGAGAACTCAATTGGGCCTCATCCCCATTGCTCAGCTAGAAGGAAATTGAAGAAAGGATGATCAATGTAGCAAATAGTTTTTGTTTTCATTTTAGTTTTAGCTTCTTGCTTTAGTTTTTCCTAGCTTTAATGGATAAAAAACCTTTGTGCAGTAACTATAGAATAGTAGGCACAACTTTTGTTTTATTTCCTTAGATTTTAGCTTTCTTAGCTTTGTTTCTTCCAACAGCTTGATTGTTATTTTCAAAACTCTTTAAAATAGAGATGTTTACATATTAGAAATATGTATAGCTAAATAGAATACAGTTATTTCATTATTTTTAGTCTACTATTCGCTTAGTCTTTGAGAAAAATTACTAAGATTTCTTTCATTGATTTATATTATGTGATAATTGTTTCAATTTCACTTTCCAGTATAGTGTTAGAGCTTTAGTTTTCAATCTATTGACATTTTGGACTCTAAGAAGTTATATAGAAGTACATTTTATTGTTGACCGCTCCCTCTTGAGCATGGTATGTTAGCAAGAAAATAGGATACTACAGTAAAATTTGAATTTGAGGAACACCTTTTTGTGGTCTAATGACAATATGTAAATCCTAGGAGATTGTCTCTGCATTGAAGATTATGTTTGCATTTCACATCTTTTTGATTACCTGTTATACACATTTTGTACGTTTTGGATTTATGAGATGAAGAATTGATCTCACTGGAACAAATTTCATCATTAGCTTGATCCGAAGACATGTAGTTGTGGAGGAACACCTCTAGATCATGATTACTCCATGCAAAAACATTGTGAATGTCTTGAGTATTTCCATAGTAGCCTTTTCTTTGAAGTTTTGCATTGTGAGTAACAAGCATCCTCAAGTTTTTCCTTATCATTTTTGAACCTTTTTATTAGTCACTATATGTCATCATATTTAGTTTCTTTATCGTCATATTGAGGCCACAAACTTTCATTTTTCTGTTAGTATAGGACTAAGTTTATTCCCGGATCACATATTAGTGGGGTCAAGTCTCTATCTTAATGATAATAATTTTTCATGTGCAGTTTTTCATCATTTTATCTACCCACATGCCTCATCATAACTGTTAGACAATCTTTGATATTTTCTTTTTGTATTTTCTTTCGAGTTACTGATTGAAATTTTTCTATTCTTCCCTAAAAGCTTTAAAAATGATGGTAATTAATAATGTTGTTGGCTTGATCCATCTCTAGTCTTTTCTCACTTCATTATTCAAATCTAGCGTATAAATCAAGAATAGTATTTGTTAAGGATTAAGATTGTCTAGAAAATGGTAGAATGTTTCTAGAGTCTTCCATAAGCTAGAACATACAATTCCAAACTATAGCATAATCAACAAGGAATATCAGGGGAAAAACATAACAACAATGAACTGAGAAAACACAAGGAAAAACAGAGTTGAATCACTCAGAAAATTATATTTTTATAGCTTGAATATTACATCCAAAATGTTGTCTAGTAGCTATCTAAATGTTGCGTCTACCAACAATCTGGATGCTATACCCATCAACTCTCTACAATCACATATATATATATATAGCTACAATGTCCTTTTTCTAGATAATTCTAAAACCTAGAATGTTCTTTTTTACAACAGTTCTTAGAATGTTCTTTTCTAGAACAACTCTAGGAATGTTCTAGCTTATGGAAGACTCTAGAAAAATTCTACCATTTTCTAGACAATCTTAATCCTTAACATCCCCCCTTAAGATTGGATAGAATAATATAGAGAAAATTCAAAGAAGAGGAGAAATACAAATAAAAGGGGAACATTATACTAATATCCCCCCTTAATGTTCACCTCTAGCATACCAAGCATTCTTCTATCATATTCCTCTTTCATGTCTTGCTCCCATGCTTGCTTCCCTCTAGCTTGCTCATATGAGATTAGATCTTTGAGCCTTGCCTATATATTTCTTCAACACTCCTTTTCTTTTGTCGAGTTGAAAAGCCATCTTCTACTACCAATAATACCTCTAGCTTGTTCCAACTTGCATTTCCATAGCTCCATCTAGCCTTTTCTCTCAAAGTGTTCTTGACTGCAATCTTCCAATTCCAACAATATAACAGCCTTAGAAACAAGTATCACTTCAACAATATATCAGCCCCACAACCAAATCACTCCAACAATATATCTGCCCTGCAATCAAATCACTCTAGCAATATATTTCTAGTTGAATATCTAGTTGAACCTCTAGATGAATCTCTCATTGAATTTGGGTCTGATATCATGTAAAAACAGGCCCAAATAAATATAATTATGAAATAATAGTCATAACAAGGCAAAAAAAAAGGGAAAAATAGAGCATAAAAACAAAAAGAATAGTTGAAGAAAATATAACAGTCTAACTTGTATTCCAAACAATCCAATAATTTACAACTATCATGCTGTTTGCAATGAACAACTTCATATTTATTGTAGAGTTTGGAAACTTCTAGTAATCTAGAGACTTCTATAGCTAGAATGTTCTTTTTATGAACAACTTCTAGCTATTTCAATACTCTGAAAATTCTTACATTCTAGAAACTTCTCTACATTCTAGACAATCTTACTTCTTAAGAGTATTTGCATTGGTATGGGTATTTTCCGATCATCAGATGCTCATATAGTCTTTCCTTAATTATTCAAATCTAGCTTGTAAATAAAGAATAATTGGCTTGCTAATTGCTACTATAAATCGTGTTTACAGGAATCTTTCATAGATTCATGGTTGTTATCTCTTAGGCCTATTAAGAGTTTGCTTCACCGTACATTGCGGAAATCTGAAATAATTGAGGGTTCTCAGGGTTTTCAAAGACACTTTGTCTATTCATTTGTGTTGGTGTGAATAAGTCTTGTACCTAGTTTATTCCTTTACTAGGGACTTAGGGGACTTAATTCACATGTTAAGTTTACTTAGGATATTAGTTGTCATATCTAGATAAGTATTAGTTGTCTTATCTAGAATTTCCACTTTCCTAGGTAGTTATGAGTTAGTTATCTCATGTGATAGGATTAAGACACTTGTCATGATCTTGTCTTATCCTATCTCTCATCCTTTCCTTTATAAGCAAGGCATCTCTATCATATTTGGTATTGCATTGAATTGCATAACATTGTATCATATTGCAATCCTTGTTTGGTGGAATAGCATCTTCCATTGTTGCTTCTCTCTATCTCTTGTGGAGGTTCTTTGGTGTTGTAGATTGAAGATCTTGGATTGATCACTCCAACATGGTATCAGAGCTTTGAATCTGGCAAGCCCCTTCCAATTCTTTATTAGAGAGTTTCCATCAATTTCTATTGTGATTTTTGAGTTTCTTGTATCCTATATTGCATGCTTGCATTTTGGTGAGATCTGGTGATTGCAGCGCTTTTGGCTATAGTGGCAGTATTTAAGGTTGTCCCATTGCATCAGGAGGCTCGAAAAAGTTAGATTTGGCTTTTGTTTCACTTAATTTCGTCACCATTTGCAACTTTGGCAAAGAAGGGTTTGGAGCTCATATTTGGCGAACAACTTTTTACAGGAGCACTTTGAGCAAAAAATAAGCCCTCCATTGCGTCTGGGTGGTTGTTTTTGATTTTTTGATATATAATTTGCTTATATTCGGCAAAAGTTGTTTCTGGGGCAAAATTTTTTTTAGCAGAAGAGGCTGTACGACCCCCCTGCGTAGGTACTCATGTCGTCAGAAAATTTTTCAAAAAAAATTTAATTATTTTTTTGTCGGTATTTTAGTTTTTTGAAAAATTTCAAAACAAAAAAATTAAAAAAAATATTTTGTAAAGTTCAAGCGCTTAAAGCGCTGCCCTCATAGTTTTGCGGGGCCCGCGGCTTGGGAGCCGCCCGCAGAACATTCAAAGTCTGTGGTCCCGCCAGCGGTTAAGCAAACCGCTACCCCCGCCATAGTGTTAAACTGCCAAGAGGGCGGTTTCCCTCACCACCAGCCAGCAAACAATCCGCCGGTGTTAGACGGTAGCCGCAGGGTCAGTAAACCGACAGCTGCTAGCGAGCGAGTATAAGAAGACCGTTGGATACTCACACCGCCCATGTGAGTAGCCAGAGGCTTAGCCACTAGCGGTTAAATAACTGCCCAAATTTTTTTGACATTGTGTAGCACTAGGTCACGTGGGTGACCATCGGCTAGCCCCCGAGGGCTTAACTTTTGCTCCTGTTTAGTGTTCGAAGTGCCTAAAATAGGCCTTTTTTTTCAATTTTGCATAACTTTTCACCACAGAGTCAGATTTTTTGAAAACGAGATATCATCGGAAAGCTAGTTCGAAGAAATTCGCAGTGGTGTAGGTGAATTTTCCAAATTTTGACATTTTTTGCCAGATTTTTTAGCTTGAAGGTACAAGTGCATTTATTGCTTGTTTTTGGCGTAACTTTTGCAAACGAAGTTAAAATTTGGCAAACTTTTTTTTGAATTTGATCAAAAAATCGCAAGGAATCTGTTTGTAACCTTAGTTTTTAGTTTTTGCAAGCTCTTTTTTCTAAAAATTGTAAAATCACCGTGTGTTATAAACAGTTGATTTGAGCTTGTCACTTGTAAAAATTGCAAAATTTGTTCATTGTAATTTGTTGGGGGGTTGAAAATTGAGTTTTAATACATTCTGGGGGGGTGAAAGGCACAATTTAAGTGCCACATTGTCTTCTTTCTTTTGGTGTTCATGGCGGATCTAATACAAATTGAACCACTCACTCCACATAATTATCATACATGGAAGCTAAAAATGACTCAATTGTTACAATCTAAGGGTCTTTGGCCAATGTTAGATGCAGAACAACTTGAATTTACAAGGGATTATGAAAAGTTTGTCCATAGATGTAAAATGGCTGAAGCAAAAGGGCTCATTGGCTTACATGTATATGATAATTTGTTGTTTCATATTTCGGAGTGCAAAACACCTAAGAATGTTTGGGATAAACTTGAAGAATTGTATGGTAAAACAAATCATTCCAGAGCCTTGCAACTTCAAGCAGAACTACAATCCCTCTCTCCAGATGCATTTCCTTCAATTCAGGATTTCCTTGAACAATTCAAGATGATTTTGTCATAGTTGAAAGGATGTGGACATGATGTATCTAGTGATGACTGTATCTTCTTGATTCTGTCTAAGTTAAAGGGCCCTTATCAAGTGTTTTCTTCTACTTTCTATTCAACTATGGATGCAATTGGGAAAGATTACAAAATGCCTACATTTGAGTTGTTTTGTGAGCATCTTACTAGGGAGGAGGCCAAGTTAATTCAGTTGGATGCCTTACCTAATTCTAAGAATCATGCTCTAATGGCTCAATCATCCAAGGGTAAAGGAAAGAACAAGAAGAATCCCAAAGCAGAATCATCTCCCGGTAGTGAGAATCCCTCCAAACCAAAGACGAAGAACAATCAGAAGTCCACTCAATCTCCTTCTTCTTCTACCTCTGGAGATTATTCTTCCAAGTCCAAGAAAAAGAAAGGAGATCCTTGTTCATTTTGTGGAAAAATTGGGCATGATGCAACTCATTGCTTTGAGAGATTAGAGGCCTTGGAGGAAGCTTTGAAAAAGCACAACATTTCAGTGGCTAATCCTTCTTCCATGGGCAAAGGGCAAGCTCTTTCAGCACGAGCTATTCATTCATCTTCATATAGTTGGATTCTTGATTCAGGTGCTTCACATCACATGACCAATTCATGTGATCTTCTTGATTCCATTGCTCATACTTCTACTTCTCAGATTGCAGTTGGGAACTCTTCACAGGTTCCAGTTTTGGGGACAAGCTCCATTCAGATGCTAGATGGGTGCATTGAGGATGTTCTTCTTATTCCTGATATTTCAGCGAATCTACTTTCCATATATCAGATTTGTCATTCTGGAGATGGTAAGTCAGTTGAGTTTACTCCACAGAATGTGACTATTAGACAGTTGCAGGATCCTGAGAAGGTTGTTGCTACAGCGATAGTTGATCATGAGAATCATTTGTTTCAATTTGATGGATTTGATTCTTCATCAGGTTCATGTTTTGTTGCTCATGCTGATTCAATGAGCAAGCTTTGGCATGAGAGATTTGGGCACTTGAACTATAGATATCTTCAACAATTGCAAGCACATAACTTAGTGGTTGGTCTTCCTAAGATCACTTGCACAGATGGTGTTTGTCAAGGTTGTGTTCTTGGCAAGCAACATCAACATCCTTTTCCTAAGGGTCAAGCTACTTGTGCAACCACACCCCTTGAGTTGGTCCATAGTGATCTCATGTCATTCCCAACTCCTTTTTCAGGGGCTAAGTATGTGCTCACATTCATTGATGATTTTTCCCGTCGGACATGGGTCTATTTTCTGAAGCTCAAGAGTGAAGTCCTTACCAACTTCAAGACCTTCAAAACATTTGTGGAGAAGCAGTCAGGTTTTTCCCTTCGACAGATACACATAGATAATGGGGGGGAGTATGTCAATTAGGCATTTCAGGATTTTTGTAGTGAGCATGGTATTCTTCATCAGCACACAGTTCCTTACACTCCTCAACAGAATGGTGTGGCAGAGAGAAAGAACAAGACTCTTAGGGAAATGGCTAGTTGTATGATTCAGTCTAGGTCCATGGCTTCTGCTTTTTGGGTTGAAGCTGTCAATTGTGCCAACTATATTCAGAACCATATGCCCCACAAGGTAGTGCGGAATATGACCCCTGAGGAGGCTTGGTCTTATCGCAAGCCTAATGTATCCTTCTTTAGAGTATTCGGTAGTGAGGCTTGGGCATTCATTCCAAACGGTCGGCGTAAATACATGGAGAAGAAGAGTCAACAGTACATATTTATCGGCTATTATGAGGATGTGAAGGCACATAGATTGTTTGATCCTAACACAGGAGAGGTACATTTCCGCCATGATGTTTAGTTTTCTGAGACCTTCACCCAGTCAGGTCCTCCTATGACTTCTTCATCACAACCTACTCAGTCTTCTTCAATTCATGATACTTTGCTACTTGAGGAAGATTTTGATGATGGTCTTGATGAACCTCCTTCTCATTCACCTACTAGGCCATGATGGGCTCGAGTTACTCTTGAGGAGGCTGGTCCTCTTGTTGGTGATCCCACAGACACTCGCCACACTTGTTCTAAAACTTCTGGAATTAGTCTTTTGAGTCATGCAGTTTCAGATGATCCTCAGAAGTTTTCAAATGCTTCAGGTATTCTAGAGTGGGATAGTGCTATGGTTGATGAGTATTCTTCCTTGATGAAGAATAATACTTCGGATCTTGTGCCTCTTCCTAAGGGAAGAAAGTTGGTTTGGTGCAAGTGGGTGTATCTTACCAAGTATGCAGCAGATGGTTCCATTGAAAAGTACAAGGCTCGTCTTGTTGCAAAGGGGTTTTCTCAGGTTGAAGGAATTGACTATTCTGAGACCTTTGCTCCTGTTGCCAAGATGGATTCTATTCACCTTGTCCTTGCTATAGCTACATCTCAGGGATGGTTAGTGTATCAGATGGATGTGAAGAGTGCCTTCTTGCATGGGGATCTTCATGAGGAGATCTATATGGATCAACCACTAGGTTTTGTGCAGGACTCTTCACTTGTTTGCAGGCTTCGACGTTCATTGTATGGTCTCAAACAGGCCCCTCGGGCTTGGTATGAGAAGATGGATAGTTTCTTGCTTGCTTCCGGCTACACTTGCTACCATTCCGATCCCACAGTTTATACACAGAGACAAGGAGAGGATCTACTCATACTTGTGCTCTATGTGGATGATTTGATTCTCACAGGGAGTTCTACTTCCATGATTCAAAGTACACAACGAGCATTGATGGAGCGATTTGATATGACCGACCTTGGTCTTTTGCATTACTTCCTTGGTCTTTAGGTTCATCAGACTTTTGAGGGGATCTTCATTTTCTAGCAGAAGTATGCTCTTGATTTGCTTCAGACATTTGGCATGGCTGATTGCAAGCCTGCCCCTACTCCATTCCAGTCAAGTGTTGTACTATCTACCAGTTGCACTACGCCTACAGTTGATCCTACCTTGTATCGACAGTTGGTTGGAAGTCTTTTGTACTTGACACATAGTCATCCTGATATTTCCTTTGCAGTTGGCCTTGTCTCTCGCTTCTCACAGGATCCTCATGAGAGTCATTGGAAGGCCACCAAGCGTATCTTGAGATACATTCAGGGCACTACTCATTTTGGCATTCACTACACTTCAGGTGCATCTCAGATTATGGGCTTCACTGACTCAGATTGGGCTGGTGATGTCAATGATAGGAAGTCTACTTCTAGCTTTGTCTTTTGCCTTGGTTTTGGTCTGATTGCATGGTCATGCAAGAAGCAGATTGCTATTGCATTATCATCGATAGAGGCTGAGTATCGAGGTGCAGTGTTGGCTAGTCAGGAGGTTTTGTGGCTTCGTCAGTTGATGATTGAGTTTGGATTTCCTTCCACTCAGTCCACTACTTTTTGGTGCGACAATCAGAGTGCCATTCATATTTCACGCAACCCAGTGGAGCATCAACGTACTAAGCATATTGAGATCCACATGCACTTCATCAGGCAGCTTATCTAGGATGGTGTTCTTAGCTTGGAGTATTTGCCTACAGATCAGCAGGTTGCAGACATCTTCACTAAACCTTTGGCATCACCTCGTTATCTTCAGTTGTGATCGATGCTTGGGGTGAAGGAAGTTGTCCTTGGGGGGTCTTGAGGAGTCCTTCCTTCATTGGTTTTTTCTTTTCAACTTTTTCTCTCTTTTGGAGAGGAGTTTTCTCCTACAGGGTTTTTCTCCTTTTCTCCGCTTGTGAGAGTTTTTTGTTTTGTACATGGGTACCTCATCAAGCCTAGTTGTCGGGACCCATATTTTGCATGTATGCATTGGTTTGTACCTCCCTAATTTGCACTTAAGGGGGGGTGTTGGTGTGAATAAGTCTTGTACCTAGTTTATTTCTGTACTAGGGACTTAGGGGACTTAATTCACATGTTAATTTTACTTAGGATATTAGTTGTCATATCTAGATAAGTATTAGTTGTCTTATCTAGAATTTCCACTTTCCTAGGTAGTTATGAGTTAGTTGTCTCATGTGATAGGATTAAGACATTTGTCATGATCTTGTCTTATCCTATCTCTCATCCTTGCCTTTATAAGCAAGGCATCTCTATCATATTTGGTATTGCATTGAATTGCATAGCATTGTATCATATTGCAATCCTTGTTTGGTGGAATAGCATCTTCCATTGTTGCTTCTCTCTATCTCTTGTGGAGGTTCTTTGGTGTTGCAGATTGAAGATCTTGGGTTGATCACTCCAACAATTTGGAGATAATTATGACCTTCAGAAAGAACTCAAGATATTGAACCTTCTAACAGGGTATTATATTTGCTGCTCTATAATGACATGTTTTTACCTTTTGATGAGACTTGGCAATTTCTCATACATTGTAGTCTTTGTTGTGAAATTTCCAAATATTATAATTTGTACATTAATTGTACTGCTTAAATGATTATTTTTTATATTGTTTATGTCGTGCAGGTATATCTTTTTAGTTGACAACGAAGGGAGGATACGTTGGCAAGGTTTTGGGACAACATCAGATGAAGAGGTATCATCAATGATTACGTGTATGTCCTGATTGCTGAAAGAGTAGTGCACATAATTGTTGGGATTTTGATTAATTCAATTCATGATTCTTAGAGGCATAATTACATGAAATGAAGGAAAATGACTGCAATTAATTCATGGTAAAATGTTAAAAAAATAGTTACGAATTTAAGGACAGAAAAACCACAACACACAAAAACACACATTTGATTCACAGACCAACAAGATGCTCTTCTTTTATTTCCTTAACTAAAAATATCACAGATTTTCCCCTTGCACACATGAAAAACTTAGTCTCCTTCCTCCTACAATCCTCTTAGCACTCTCTCTCTCAGAAGTTTTACAATAAATAGAAAAGAGTGACTTGTTCAATTTTTGTAACTGTTTCTTGAAGATCATTTATAAAAATAAAATAAACCTTTAAACTTCCCATGCACATATCATTTAACTCGTTAATGAGTTAAAACGTTATTAAGTGAACTTTATAATAAAAAAAGGAATCTTCATGCAAATTCTACAGGTATATGCCTTTTCTATGCTTCCACATTTCACAAACATATCTACTCTAGCACTTGCAACTACAACATTTGATTAAAATTTCCTAGATGTTTTTCTTTGATAAATTTCCCTTCGTTGTTACTAAATTACAAAGGAGTGTGTTCATTAAAACCACCATCATTTTAGGCCCCTCAATGCTTTACCATCAAAGATAGTGAGTAATACCTTTGTTCAAATAGCTTGAACAAGCAAAACAACATTCTTGGGTTCAGCTATAATTTGGATTAATGCCTTCATTTCTTTGCATCTTGTAGCAAGTGTCTTATAGAGAGAGAAGAGAAACTGATTAGTGAATTCCTGAATATCTATAAGATAATGTTTGAATTCTTCAACATGTTTGATCCCCTTAACGCTCTGTCGCAGATATAGAGTAACGGATATGTTTTACTTGTTAGGCACCGACAAGGTTTGAAGAACCTTGATGGGAGTTGCTATAGGTTTGACCTCTTTCGGCCCCTGAAGCTAAGTTCACAACCTTTTTCGACAGGAGAGGGGGGTTTCAAAACCCCATTTGATGTCTGAAACCAATTTTGAAACCATACAAGAGTACCAAAAACCTTTTAAAAAATTATTATTTCTCTTTATAACATGTTGCATATAGTACATTGGGTTTCGATAGGGTTATCACGACTCTGTCGAGTGCTGACGATAATTTTATAACTGGCCAAAAATACCGATAACCTTTCAAAATTTCAATTTCACCTTACCTTTTAAACAAATTGTGGATAGTTGTTGGACTTTTAAGTGAAAGGAAGCCAAGTATGCGGAAAAGCTTCCAACACTAATTTATCACAGGAGAGAGTGTGCAAATATTTACAATTTCAAACCCTTAAAAGAATTACAATAAAAGAAGATACACATAACATGTAAAGATAAACAACAATAGAGATACAATAAAACTATACAACACCAAATTTACGAGGGGAAAACCCTCTCGGGAAAAAAACTCCACACTCCAAAAGCCTGAACAATGTATTATCTGTAAACAATGGTTACAATACACTTGCAGTGCAAGCTTCTACAGGAGTTTATCAGTGTTACAATTTTGGAGTAATTTCGGCAGCATAACAGTATCTCAATACAACTTCATTACATCTCCAAAATACATAAGTGCTCCATATATAAGAGTTTACAATACATAAAATAAACATTTCCAAATTAACTGCCAAAGGTTGAAGATGCAACATGGAAAGCACCAAAAAGACTGCACACGCACACGATAAGTTTCCAAACTGTCACCACATGCCAATCTTCAAAATCTGCAATTGCCAAAAAAACTACTTTTCGAAAAATCACTTTCCACATGCAAACTTAACATGGAAATAGAAAAAAAATTTATGCACAACTCCACCTGTAAAAAAAAACTTTCTAACTTGGCTCCTCATTCTAATAGAAACTTGCAAGTTATAAAGTTCACAAAAACAAAGTGAGAAAATCAACAACTTTCAATATTTAGAAAAAAAAAATCTTTGGAAAAATTAAAGGTTGAGACACCTTTTTTTCTCAACATTCTCCCACTTGTCGAACACCTTTGAAGAGCCAATGAAACTAACATGATTTAATTGCTAGAGGCCATGAGGCCCATAGACTCCGAACACCATCTGAATCTCTCTGTGCTCACCGATTTTGTCAATGCATCTGCAACATTCGTCAAGGTGCCAACCTTCTCTAACTTCACCTTTCCATCTTCAACCATATCACAGAAAAAATGAAATTGAACATCAATGTGCTTTGTTTTGGCATGGAAAGTAGGATTCTTTGCCTAGCAAATAACACTTTGACTGTCACAACAAATAGTAATCTGCCCTGCATCAAAACCAATATCAGAACACAAATGCTTAAGCCAAATAGCTTCCTTGCAAGCATGAGTTGTTGCCGTGTACTCTGCTTCTGTAGTGGACAAAGCAACTACAACTTGTTGCTTACTCATCCAACTGATACCACCACCATACATCATGAACACATATCCACTAGTGGATATTTGCTATCAATGTTGCTAGCCCAATTTGAATCCACATATCCATGAATACTCACTGAGTGCCGAGGTCTAGTAGGATAACCATGAAAACATAAGGAATACTCAGAAGTACCCCACAAATATTTGAACACTCTCTTCACTACATCCCAATGTAGTCATCTAGAATTAGCCATAAATTGACTCAAGACTCCCATTGCTTGGGCAATGTCTAGCCTTGTACATACCATAGCATACATAAGACTACCAATAACACTTGCATATGGTACTTTGGTTACGTCTTCCATCTTAGTAGGATATTTTGGACAATCCTCCACAGAAAGTTTCGTCCCCTGCATTACAGGAACAATTAACTGTTTGCAAACTGTCATGTTGAACCTCTCCAACTTTGTATTCACATACTTGCTCTGGCTTACCCAAAGCTTTCTATTAGCTCTGTCTCTTCTGATCTCCATCCCTAGAATATACTTCATTGCACCTAGATCTTTCATCTCAAACTGTGCTGACAACTGAAACTTCAAATCTGAAATCAAACTTTTACCATTCCCAAAAAATAACATATCATCTACGTACAATGCAATTATGAGAATAAGACCATTATTAGATTTTTAATACACACAATGGTCAGATTTAGATCTCATAAATCCCAATGACATCACATAAGTATCAAAATTTTGGTACCACATTTTAGGAGATTGCTTAAGACCATACCAAGACTTTTCAATTTGCAAACCAGATCTTCTTTACCTTTAACCACGAAATGCTCTAGCTATGACATATAAATCTCTTCCTCCAAGTCACCATGAAGGAATGTTGTCTTCACGTCCATCTTTTCCACTTCTAGATCATACGCTGCTGCAAGTGATAACAGGAACCAGATAGATGTCAACTTCACAATAGGAGAGAAAATATCACCATAGTTAATTCCCTCCACTTGAGAATATCCCTTAGTGACCAACTGTGCCTTATACTTCTCAACATTGCCATCTAGACCAGATTTTCTCTTGAACATCCATTTACATCCAACAGGTTTCCGGCCTTTAGGAAAAGGTACTAGATCCTATGTATCATTTTTCTTCAATGCAGCCATTTCTTCATCGATGGCTTTCATCCAGGAATCTACATCACTCATACCCATAGCCTCTCTAACAGTCCTAGGCTCATCAGTGTTAGCAATCAAAGCAAAAATGGAACTGGAATCCAACAATGAATAACTAAATTTTTTAGGTGAATATCCAAACCTATTAGGTTGCCGCCTATCTCTCATAGACCTCCTTACTTAATGAGGTTGAGGTTCTTCTTCTTCTTCAGAACTTTCAAATTTTCTCAAGTTTTCCTCATCATTAGGTCCATTTTGGGCTTCAGGTTCAACTTTCTTAGAGTCAAGAGGAAGTTGAGCCACATCTTTCTTTTGTTCTTCTGTATGTTGCAAATCAATGGAAGAAGGTTTCATCTCTCTAAAGATAACACTTTGACTGTAGAGAACCTTTTCAGCCATTAGATCCCAAAGCTTGTACCCATTCACACCAATACCATATCCGATGAAGATACACTTGACAACCTTGTTTTCCAACTTCAACCTTTTCTCCCTTGGCACATGAACATATGCCTCACAACCAAACACACAAAGATGTCTCAATGAGGGTTTCTTTCCTGACCACACCTCCATAGGTGTCTTAGATTCAATGAGTGCTGATGTAGGAGATTTGTTTACCGGATAACATGTAGTGGCAGTAGCTTCCACCCAAAACTTTTGTTCAAGGCCAGCTGCACTTAGCGTACTCCTAGCCCTCTCCATCAACGTCCTATTCATCCTCTCTGCATCTCCATTCTACTGAGGGCTATATGGAGTTGTCTTATTCCTTTCAATCCCATGTTCTTTACAAAACTTATTGAATTCTATGGAACAAAACTCACCATCATTGTCAGTCCTCAAACACTTTATCTTCCTACCAGTTTGATTTTATACCAAGGCCTTAAACTCCTCAAACCGACTGAAAACTTCAGATTTACTTCTGAGAAAATAAATGAATGTCCTTCTACTATAATCATCTATGAAAGAAACAAAATATACAAATTTTGATAATGAAGGAACATTTATAGGACCAAAAACATCAAAATGCACATAGTCCAACAACCCAGAAGATTTGTGAGAACTATGATAAAATTAAACACAGTTTTGCTTTCCATAAATACAATGTTCACAAAAATCAAACTCAAGATTACAATCATCAAGCCCCTCAACAAGGCATTTATTTTTCAAGGTTCTTAAACCCTTTTCACCAATGTGACCAAGTCTTTGGTGCCAAAGAATTGTATTCTCAATAGGTAACTTCATCTCCAAGGCATGAGCACCCTTGGGTACCCAGAAAGCACAAACATCAAACGTAGATGCAAATTTCTCCTTTGTTGTTGGTTCCAATGGTGAGGATAGTGACTCAAAAGTTCTTTTCTTCTTTTCCATAGAAGAACTATTGCACTAAACTGTGCATGCATCTAGCTGAAATAGAGTGCCTATCCGAACACCCTTAGCAAGCATCATAACTCCTCTTGCCATCTTGCATCCTCCATTTGAGAAAACAACTTACAGACCCACATCATTCAATTTACTTACAGAAAGAAGGTTTCATGCCAAACCAGGGATATGCAAGACATCATCGATCCCCTTCACTCTACCATCTAGGAATCTTAGTTTGACTCTTCCATGGCCAACAATGTTCAGGTGAGAGTCATCACCGAGGTACACCTTCCCACCATCATAACTTTTATACTTAGAAAACCAATCTCGATGCCCGGTCATGTGGAAAGAAGCACCAAAGTCTATCAGCCACACATCTTCCGATGTATTCATTGCCAAGGCAGTGACAAAAGAATCTGCATCATTCTGAGAGGATTTTTTAGATTCAGAATCAGAGAATGTCTTCTTTTTCTTCTTTTTCTCCTCCTTACAATCTTTACGGAAATGACTAGGTTTGTCGCAATTCCAACATTTTTCCTTGGCCTTACTAGGAGACTTAGATCTCCCACGAGATTTGGATTCTGACTTTTCTTGCTTCTTGTTCTTCTTTTTTCCTTTTTGTTTCATTCTTCCTTGAACCGCCAGAGCCTCCTTAGCCATTTCAAAATATTTTCTCCAAATCTCTTCAGATAGCAATGATGCAACCACCTCATCCATCTTAAATGTGGTAGTGGTAGTACTTCCAATGGCCATGACAAGGTGGTCCCATGAATCCGTTAACGAACATAGCAAAGTCATGCAACAATCTTCCTCCTCCATTTTCACACCAACAAAGTTCAATTGGGTAATAGGCATGTTGAATGCATTCAGGTGATCTACGACAGATCCTCCTTCCTCCATCCACAGAGAATACATCTTCTTTCATAGGAACAACTTATTTACCAGGGATTTAGCCTTATAAATCTAAGCAAGTTTCTTCCAAAGAAGTGCAGCAGTGTTCTCTTCGTGAACATTTAGGAGTATTGAATCAACTAAACAAAGTCTTATCAAACCTTTAGCTTTCCGATCAATCAAATCCCAATCTTCTTGTTTCATGCTCGTTGGCATAGTTCCAGAAACAACTGTCCACAAGTTGCAGTCTACAAGCATGTCTTCCATCTTGAGCTTCCACAACTCAAAGTTGCCTCCATTAAAATTCTCTATCTCAATTCTATTAGATGTGCTTGCCATCTCCTTCCTGCAATGGAGTCAACACAAAATTTCTGCAAAAGGCTCCCACTCAAATAAGATCAGTACAAAAAACCCTTTAACCCACAATAGGAAACAACGGTGATCAGGCTCTGATACCAATTGAAAGGAAGCCAGGTACGCGGAAAAGCTTCCAACACTAATCTATTAAAGGAGAGAATGTGCAAATTTTTACAATTTCAAACCCTTAAAATAATTACAATAAAAGAAGATGCACATAACATGTAAAGATAAACAACAACAAAGATACAATAAAACCATACAACACCAAATTTACGTGGGGAAAACCCTCTTGGGAAAAAAACTCCACACTCCAAAAACCTGAACAATGTATTATCTGTACAAACAATGGTTACAATACACTTGTAGTGCAAGCTTCTATAGAGTTTATTAGTGTTACAATTTTGGAGTAATTTCGGCAGCATAACGGTATCTCAATACAACTTCATTACATCTCCAAAATACACAAGTGCTCCATATATAAGATTTTACAATACATAAAATAAACATTTCCAAATTAATTGCCAAAGGCTGAAGATGCAACATGGAAAGCACCAAAAAGAATGCACACGCACATGGTAAGTCTCCAAACTATCACCACATGCCAATCTTCAAAATCTACACTTGCCAAAAAAAATACTTTTCGAAACCTCACTTTCCACATGCAAACTCAACATAGAAATAGAAAAAACTTTTATGCACAACTCCACCTGTAAAAAACAACTTTCTAACTTGGCTCCTCATTCGAATAGAAACTTGCAAGTTTTAACTCACAAAAACAAAGTGAGAAAATCAACAACTTTCAATATTTAGAAAAAACAAATCTTTGGAAAAATCAAAGGTTGAGACACCTTCTTTTTCCTAACATTAAGTAGTTTGATAACTGTTACAAGAGCCAATGGGAGTTTTAAAACTATACAAAACTTCTGATTTTTATGTTTCTTTTTGTTTAAGAACTTGATGTCGAGAATTTTAGTGGTTGTGAGAATCTCATAGAAACTTGATAAGGGTTTCAAAACTTTTGAAATTACTAGCCAACAAAAGAAAATAACTAAGAGGGAGAAAATAGGGATAAAAAAATGAAGGAAACACTATGAAAGCTATTTAATTTTGTGTGTGGTTGTGTATGGGCACACATATGTGTGTGCATGTTGTATGTGTATAGGTGGTGATTGTATGTGGGCATGTGTGGGAATAGGGGCATGCGTTTGAGTGATTGTGTATTTGAATGTGCATGTGGGTGAGTAAATTTATGAGCATGTGTGCATGGGTGAAAGGGTAGTTTGATGCATGTGTAGGTGTGGGTGTGTCTATATGTGTGTACTTGGGATATATATGCGTGTGTGCATCTCTTTACATGTGTGCACATATGTGTGTGTGTGTGTATGTTTGTTGGTGTGTGGATATTGGTGTGTGTGGGCATGCATGTTTGTATGTTTGTGTGTGCACATATGATTGCTTGTGGGTGTGGGTGCATGTGCTTGATTTTTTTGAGACATGATAATGTTTAACAAGAATGAGAAAGTTCTTTAGATTACTTATACCATAGTAACTAAAAAAATGAAGCTTTTATCATAAACACTGTTCATAATGACTAAAAAAGGATGCAAAACCAATGTGTACATGAGTTTAGATTAATTCAACATAGATACAAAAAGTATTGGATAGGTCGTAGAAAAATAGAATCAACATAGATAGGTAAAATAACAATGATATATATATTATATTCAATGATAAATCAACGAATAAGTCAAATTTAATCATTTAAAAAAAAGAGTCAACACAAAAACATAACAATTGAACACATCTATTTTAACATTAAAATTTAAGATCTAATCAGTCATCATATAAGTCATATGTACTCACTCAATATAGTTAAAGAAAGTTGAAAAGGAAAGAAGATTTGTTACTTTCTTCATAATCACTCAATAGTAATAAAGACTCTTCTCTTATGCATTAGGTATTTACTTAACATGGACAAGGTTGATTTCTTAGTTCTTTGTATGATGAGGCCACATATAAAGAAATGAGCTGGGATTATGATTGGGTGATGACTCAACACAAGCAAAATTAACAATGACAACATGAGAACCCATTAGGTGACATATACTGATCACATTGTAGATGTTATGATGTTTGGTTTTGTTACACAAATAGTCATGCGATATTTATAAATCTTTTCATTCTACTTCAATTGTAAATGTTAAATGCTATGAAGTTTTATGAAAAATAAGATTAACTTAACACAAGCAAAGAAAGAAACACAGTGTGTATGATACCAACAAATTTTCTAACACAAGTTTTTTCATTACTCAAGATAATTACTAGGTTCAAAGTAAGTTGAAATTAGTCATTATTATGACTGTATAATTCTAACTATAAACATTATAGTCTTTGGTGTTGATGATTTACCATTAACTTTCTTTTTTTGGAAATTTATTCCTTTACAAGTGAGCCTTCACTTATAATGTTAAAATATATAAATAGTTATCCTAATGATTATTTGTAAAGTATAATGACTAAATATAGACAATATGACTTGTTTTCGTAATTGCATAAAGGTAGAAAACCCAATAATAAAAAGATAAAATTATCATGTTTGAAGTTTAATATCAAGCTAATCACTCTTTAACTCCTTATGAAGTGTGGATAGGTAGAAAGCCTTATGTTTCACACTTAAGGGTCTTTGGTTGTGAGGCTTTTGTTCATGTGTCTTAAGAGAAGCGATCTAAATGGGATCCAAAAGCATAAAAATACATCTTTGTTGGTAATGGTGAGAATGAAAAAGGTTATAAGCTTTGGAATATTTTAACCTATAAAATAATCTTGTCTAGAAAGAAGTGATTTTTTGGGGAATTTAGAGCTTACTCAGAAGAACAAGCAAAGGAGAAAGCTAGAACAAAGACAATGCACTTTGAGACAAATATTGAGAAGTAGGAAGATGCACATGTGGAACAACAATCAGATGGATCTGAGGGTGGAGAAGAAGAAGAGGCTTTAGATAGTTCAAAGGATGTGTAGGATGAGCATACAAAAGAAGAATAGGTAGAGCCCATTACTCCTACCTTGAGGAGGTCCACAAGACAACAAAATCCAGTTGACAAGTATAGCTTATCAAATTACCATTGTGTATTTTTTTTGTTGAGTATTGACAATGAACCTAGATCCTATAGGGAGGCTCTCTCTTTAGAGGAAAGTGAGTGTTGGATGCAAGCCATGTAGGAGAAGATGATGGCTTTGGATGGTTGTGACACTTAGGATCTTATTAGTTTTCCCAAAGGAAGGAAGCTCATAGGATGCAAGTGGGTATTCAAAAATAAATTTGGTGCAGACGGTCGGTTAGAGTGGTACAAGGCCAAATTAGTGCTAAGGGCTAATCCCAAAGAGAGGAAGTTGATTTTGGTGAAATTTCTTCTCCTATTGAAATATTAACTTCTATTAGATTCCTATTATCTATTGTTACTACTTTTGATTTTGAGATAGAGAAAATGGATGTTAAAACTGATTTATTGCATGGGGATCTTAAGGAGGATATATATATATGACAGCTTGCTAGTTTTGTTGTGAAGGCAAAAATAATTGGTTTGCAGGTTGAAGAGATCTTTGAATGGTTTGAAATAGTCACCCAAAATGTGGTACCAAAAGTTTGATACTTTTGTATTGAAGTTGGGCTTTCTTAGGAGTGAAGAGGATCATTGTGTTTATATTAAAGTTATTGATGATCATATTATAATTATTGTTTTATATGTTGATGATATCTTATTCATGGGTAACAATAAGATGATGATTAGGGATCTCAAGGAAAAACTCTCTGGCACATTTGATATGAAGGACTTGGGGGTTGCAAAATGTATTCTTAGGATGAAAATTTAAATAGAGATTGGGCTAACATAAAGCTTTGGTTAAGTCATAGTAAGTATGTTGATACAATTTTGCGAAGGCTTAATATGCATGACCATAATACAATTAATATTCCATTTTCAGTTGGTACTAAGTTGATCTTGGCTATGTGTCCTAATTTTGATGATGATTTTGAGGATATGTCTAAGGTTCCTCATGCGAGTGTCATTGGTAGTTTAATGTATGCAATGGTTTACACTAGATTGGATATAGCCCAAGCAGTGGGAGTACTAAGTAGGTTTATGTCTAACCCTGGTAAAGAGCATTGGACTTTTTTTAAAAGGGTATTTAGGTATTTATGTGGTACCTCAGATTAATGTTTGGTTTATCATGGTATTGATGATGTGGTCAAGTCATTGGACATACATGGGTATGTTGATGTTGGAGTAATCAAGATAATCACTTGATAATTAATTAATCATTAATTAATTATTAAGTCCCTTATTACTTTATTCACTTAAGCTAAACTTACGAGTACTATTTTATTTAATAGATTAGGATTTTTTAGGTGTAGTTGTCTCATTGCATGAGATGAGATTTAGACACTTGTATCAATATAATGCAATCCTCATCTAGGGTTTGCTTTTATTCTTTTATAAGCATTCATTGTATATTGTAATCATTAATTCAGATTAATACATTGCACAAATATCTATGCTTTTCTAGATTCAATCATTTTATTCTCTTGGTTGCATAACATAATCATTGCTTTGTTATCTCGTGTGTGATAAGGTGTTTTGGTTACAGAGGATCATTGGGCATTGTGGGGGTTAGCTATCAACTCAAACATGGTATCTAAGCTCTAGATTTGTGATTTCCTATTCAAATTTTGAGAGATCTGGCCTTGAGGGAAAAATCGGCTCATCCTAGGGAGAAACGGGCATCACCATTGAGTCCTGAACAACTAAAAACATAAAGATCACCTATCATTTGGTCAAAATTGGTGAAGTTGAAAAAAAAGATTTTTTTTTAACAACCAAAGATCAACACAAAGGAATCCATACAACTGTATGACCCTACATGCAACCCTAGGCTGCCATTGTTTTCCATGCATGGAGTATTTTTTATTTTGGGTTTTATTAATTTTTTTTTCTAGAATTCAAAATATCACAAAAAAAATCACATAGGATATTTTTTGAAAAAAGAAGCAAAAATCAAAAGTCCTTTTTTTAAATTCAAAAAAGTATTTAAAAAAATAATAATAATAGAAGCACATTTTATTATGCTGGGTACAAGGTCACATGGGCCTGGCGGCAATGGGTACACTGCTCGCTTAGATAAGCCAGTGATAGCCTTTATAAAGCGACAATTGCATAAAAAATCCCTTGAAATTTTTTGTGGGCCCCATCAGAATCTTCACCACCCTAAAAAAAAAATTGGCGCTCGATCCTTAAATCAGCGTGAAAATATCAGTGGTGAATCCAAAGCTAACAGGAATATTTTGAAGGGCCCGAGCTTATTCCGGAAACAAGAGTTTTCCAGGTGACTACATCTTTTTTCCAGCACATTTTTTTCATTGACAGGCAGGAGGCCATTAAGTTTAAGCTCACAAGTTGCTAATGCCTTCATGACATCATGATGATGTCATCAGTACAACCAACCCCTCTTGCCCCCTCCTAGCCCTGATTTGAACTAAAGGAGCAATTTTGTTCTTTTTGGCATAACTTGGGCATACAATGTCAAAACTGGGCAAACATCATATTGTTGAAAAGCTAGTTTTGAACACTTCCAGTGGTGTAGGTTTCATTATTAGATTTTGTTGTTGGTTCCTATTAATTCTTAGTCAAAGTCAAAGCTTCATTTTGTGCTTCCAAGCTCACAATTTTTTCCCTATATCTTTGATTTTCGTGATTCAAGCGGTGTTGGAAAGATATTTTAGAACTCTTCAGAACCATCTATCCACTTTTTCTAGAATCTACCCTAGGTACATTTTATTCATTATTTTTCATTTTCACACTTTGCTTAATTACTTGGATGTCTTGGCACTTGGAAAGGATTTGTTTGCGTGAGATGGCATGATTTGATCTAATTTATGAATACTGAGATCATTAGTCTCTGATTTTTTCATTTGAGTGAGTATCATGGGTTTTTTTGTTCATCCTTCTATGATCAACTTGGACAAGGATAATTATGAGTCCTGGCAACATGGAATCTTGACACATCTTAGGTGGCTTGAAATTTTTCCTTATTTGTATGGACTCATACTTACACTAGACACATTAGGGAGTTTATTAGCATGGGACATCATTTGAGATCATATTATAGGGGTTATATGTTCTAGTGTTGATCTTGACACTATGTATGTTGTATTGGACATTGAATTTCCCCACATACTTTGGGTACGACTTTGGGAGATTCATGGAGTCCCTCATATATCTCCATACCTATAGGATCCTACTGTCGATTGTCTCATGTCCCTCTTGTAGATATAGATTCCATACCCTTTGATGATGATACTTTAGAGGAGCTTGAGTTTATCACAGGTCTTGCATGTTTTGATGGTTCAAATACTTGTCTTTGTAACATGCTAACCCTTCAATGAAGTAAAAATTTCTAAGTTTTCACCTTTCGAGTAATTTCACTAAGTAATGTATTGCAATATAAATTTTCTTTTCTTTAATGAGTATTAACAAACAAGATGCATAACATAGCACAACATCAATTACATTTCATTTCAATACTTTCATAAGTTATAACATTACAAGAATGCAAACATATACATACATAGCTCGATGAGCTTCGGAAAAAATAGTTGTAAGATGGTCCAAGATCCTTCTTTTCAAATCTTGGTTCTTCTTTTGCTTTTTGTGGAGGAGAATCATCACTTAAGCACTTTTCTGCCAACCTCGAACTCTTAATGTGGTCCCCCACACATCTATCATTCAATAGATCTTCCCTTCGATGAAGAGCTTGGTAGAGTAACTGATAACGACAACCACTTGAGCATAGTGTTGTGTCCTACATAACTAGAACTTATAATCCCACAATTTGGAACTAGCATGTAATACTAGATCATGGTGAACTAACAATGGAGCCAAAGGTCATCACACTACTTTGGCCAAAGTATTCTCAATGGTAATTCAGAGGAAGGCCGTCTATCACATACAGTACTTAAGGAAAATTTGACTTAAGTCCATCTTAAACTATGCATAGGTATTTCCTTCAATGGATAATCTATCATCCCAAAGATAACCTATCACCATTTCAACCCACTTGGAATAAACCTACTTAACAAGTACACAAGCTCCCTCCCATACTAGATAAAAAATCCTAGGAGTAAACACAAGCTAGTCTAGTTAAATCTATAACTTAGCTAAGTGTATCACATGTGCCACTTATGTTCAATCATATCTAGTATATAATACCTATGATAAACACCAATCTCCTACTATGGAGTACTTAGAAGCACATCATAAAAACAACATAAAAGCTTCAATTCCATTTTCAAAGAATTTCTAATTCCTCTAAATGCACATGTATACTTAGAAAAGACAATTCAAGCATACATGGAGAATACATCATTCATAAATAAATAACAAAGAAGAATATCTGCATGCCTGTTATCACTTTATCCGATCTATTGGCAACAATGCAACTTCTCCAAACAACAACAAGCTTGATTATAACTCCTCAAGAAACGTCACAAAGAAACTCTCTCTCAACGGTTGATAGCTTACTTCTCTCAAACAAAAACTTCCTCACAAACAAAATAGAACTATCTCCCTTTCTCACTCACAAAATAAAATAGAGTATAGCTAGAAATAATGTAGAATAAAGGTTTGCAAGAGAATAAGGAATTGTAAATATCCATCCTCTCAAATGAACTAACACCTCTATTTATAAAGTATCTTGGCAACTTTACAACCTACAGTTTATGCATGATAATGGACAATAAACACCATGCAAGGAAACACATGAAACACAACAAAAAGGTGGTGATAAAAAAAACTCATACTCAACAAAAACTCCAACAGATCGACCTGCAAAATTGATAGCAAGTTCAAAGACTTATTCAAATTTGCATATGCTCAATTCAAATTATCTCATGCAATAGACATCTATAGAAATTGGGTTTCTAGAGGTGGCGCCAAATCCATCCGAAATCCTCACTGTTGGCATGGTTTTCCTTGCCATAAGAAATATTCAACTACCAATTTTGCAACACCAAGCATCCATCGACTCGGTTTTGAGATGAGTCGACTAAGATATTATATATGTTTGAAAAAGTCATTTATAGGTGTATAAAACATGGCAGATATGTTTACCAAGTCAAATTTAATCTTTATCATAGGCATCGACTAAGTCCATGCTTTGCATCGACATAAGACAACAACTCTAAATGCAATACAAATTTTTCATATCACATGACAGTATGAGTGAGACTTGGCTTCACAAAACAGTCATACATAACTCAAGGTTGACCTCTAATATTTGGCCTCTATCATAATAGATGATAGTCAATGTCAAACAATATTAAATATGTTAAATATATATCAATATGTATATATAATATATAACATATACATATATATATTGAAATATCATTATTTATATATATATATGTATATGTGTGTATATATATATGTTAATATATATTTACATATATATATATATCATAAGCCGTCAATGTAAGTATACATTCGATAAATATAAATAAGTACAGGCAAGATAGTATTTACACATAATAAACACAATATTTTGAATGTATGCATATATATATGTGTGTGTGTGTGTGTGTATAAGCATATGCCTCTATGTACATGTATATGTAGGTATATCTATATCAATGCATCTGTATGAGTGTGTCCTTTTGCCAACGTACGTGTGTATTGATACACATATACATATGGATACATGTATATACTATACATATACATATATGTTCACATTCGATTCACATATGCCATTCACAATTACCATCATATGTATTGATAAGTATTTATGTGTGGTACATCTTTATATGTGCATATGCATGTCATTAGATCCCATTGACATGTATGTGCATATATATACACATACTCTACATATGTCCCACTTATCCATATAACTGTAATTGTAAAAGAAAGATCTCAAAAGCTCAAACAAATAAACATCACCCAATAATGCATGTAGTAGAAAACAAGACTCTTCCAATGCAGACATATCAACTAAGGATGACTTACCAACTTCCCACAAACTAAATCAACTCAATCATTCTAATGTGGTGTGTGTATGCTCAGATTGTTTACTTTTACCTGTTACCTAACCAAGATCTTCTCCTGAGTGATACTTCCCTTTTGCCTGGAGGAATGGAACATATACTTGCAACCACTAACACATGCACATGATAGTCAATTATTCACAACATATGCAATATATGTTAAACATCTCCAAAGTTAGAATAATAATTCAATAACCATCCATTCACATATATGCAGTACTTTTCCATGAGATAAAATCAAATGAGATAACATTTATATTGAGAAAACATTCATATTGATAACAAGGTTCAAGCACAATTTATTCATCTCCAGAATTCACATTACATTCATATTTACCCTATGTACTAAGAGTAAATAGTAATTACACAATTGGGGTGTAACACACTCCCCCCTTGTGAATCACCGTCCCTGATGAATTTAGGTAGCATTATAAAACATAACAACTAACAACACATTGTTTCAAGCATTCTCAAAAGCATTAAGAATATGAGGTTCAAGTTTCTGTTGAATTTCAGCATAGTCCTCCCAAGTAGCTAAGTCTTTTGCATACTAGTCCCATTGAACTTTGCATTGCAAGACTTTGTTTGCTAGCGAAGCTTACATGTTTTGAGAACCTTAGCCCAGGATTGAGAGTTACTACTTGAAGGTCTCATACCTGTAAAGCAGTCCAATCAATTACATGATTATCTCCTAGTATATATTTTTTAAGGTAGGACACATGGAAGACGTTATGCATTCTAGCAAGAGTTGGTGGAAACGTGATCCAATAAGCTACATGATTCACTTCCTCTAGAATCTCAAAAGTTCCAACATAACGTGGGGATAACTTAGAATACTTTCCAAATTTAATGGAGCTCTTGTGAGGTTTAACTCTCAAGAATACTTTGTCACCCAAGGAAAAATTACGGGGCACTCTCTTAGCATCAGCTAACCTTTTCTTAACAATCTTAACTTTCTCATCCATTTCGGCCAACATCTCTAGTCCAAGACTCACTCGATCCTCAAGTTTATCCCAACTTATAGGATTTCAACACTTTTGGCCATAGAAAGCTTCGAAAGGATCCATCTTTATCACATAATGATAAGAATTATTATAAGAAAATCCTACTAAGGGAAAGTAGTCTTCCCACTTGTACTAATGATCCATGCAACACATCCTAAGTAGGTCTTCCAATACTTGATTCAACCTTTCAGTTTTTCCATCTGTTTTTGAATGATAGGCTGAGCTAATATTCAATTGAGTCCCTAGTGTAGAAAACAAGGTCTTCCAAAACCTAGAAGTGACTTGTGCATCCCTATCTAAGATAATCTTCTCAATAATCCCATTCAACCTAAACACTTCTTGCACAAATTTTCTTGCTATGACAAGTGCTCCATCAGTTAGATTCCTGGGTATAAAATGTGCTACTTTGGTAAGCTTATCTACAACCACAAGAATGGCATTGTGCTTATTCCTAGACATTGGCAACCCTTGCACAAAATCCATACTTATGACTTGCCACTTCCTCTCTCATATATCGTGTGGGTATAACAAGCCTATAGGATGATGATGCTTTGCTTTCACCCTTTGAAACTCAAGACACCTAGCCACAAAATGAGTGACATCTCCTTTCATTCCCTTCTAGACGTATAATGGTTTTACATCACCCATCATTTTTGTCACTCCTAGATGTCCAGAGTACAGTGCTTCATGTGCTTCCTTCCATACTAGATTTCTCAATTCTTCTATGTTAGGTACATACATTCTACCCTTATATCTAAGTATTTTGTTAGGTTCAAATTGAAAACCTTCATACCTAGAATCTTGTGGATTATTAGCAAGTGCTTGCTTGACTTGCAAGTAATACTCATCCTCCTTGCACTTTTGAAGTACTAGCCCCTTAAAATTGGTTTGAATTGTTATTATAGATGCAATATGATGTATTCAACTTAAGGCATCGACAACCTGATTTTCTTTCCCTTTAATATAACTGATATTAAAATCATAGTTAGCTATTAGCTCTAACCATCTTCTTTATCTAGCATTCAGATTGGGTTGAGTAAAAAGGTACTTTAACCCATTACATATGGTTAGTTTTCATCTCAAAGGGTTTTCCTAACAAGTAGTGTCTCCACATTCAATGTGTGAACCACAACTACTAATTCTAAATCATGCAGTGCATAATTCATCTCATAAGGTTTCATCTTCCTAGATTCATAAGCAATTACTTGATCATCTTGCATTAATACACCTCCTAACCCTTCTTTGCATGCATTTGTGATAACTGTAAATTTACCCTCAGGATCTGGTACTTTTAAGATCAGCGTGGTGGTTAATTTCTCTTTGAGTAGGTCAAAAGATTCTTGACACTTCTTAGTCCATTCAAATTTCTTTCCTTTCTTTTGTAAAGAAGTAATCGAGAAGGTGATCTTAGAAAAGTTTGCAACAAACTTCCTATAGTACCCTGCTAGACCCATGAAACTTCTTACCTCTGACACATTCTTAGGTACATGCCACTCAAGTACTGCCTTGAATTTAGTTGGATCTATAGAAATTCCATCTGTTGATATCACATGACCTAGATAATGTACCCTCTTTTGGAAGAATGTACACTTAGATAGTTTACCATACAAATTATGTTCTCTTAACCGTTATAGGACCATTTCTAAATTCCTACAATGTTCTTCCTCATTTCTAGAATAAATCCAAATATCATCTATAAAAACTAATACAAATTTGTCAAGGTAATCCCTAAATACACTATTCATCAGGTTCATAAATGTTGCAAGTGCATTTGTTAAACCAAAAGGTAAAACAGTGAACTCATAGTGTCCATATCTAGTTCTGAATGCAGTTTTACAGATATCTTCACCCTTGATCCCCAATTGGTTATATCCAGATCTCATATCTATTTTATAGAATAGGACAACTTCCCTCATTTGATCAAAAAGTTCTTCAATGCATGGTAATAGATACTTGTTCTTAACCATAGCTTTGCTAAGCATACGGTAGTCGATGCACAAATGCAAGGTACCATCCTTCTTTTTAACAAAGATGACTGACACTCCCCAAGGTGACACTTGGTCTTATCAATCCTTTATACAAAAATTCATCCAATTTTTTCTTAAGTTCCACATGTTCAATGGTGTTCATCCTATAGGGTACCTTGGAAATAGGTTCTAAACCTAGAATTATATCTATAGAGAAGTCAAATATTCTTTTCGGAGGAAATCCTGGTAACTCATCTGTAAACACATCCAAAACTTTTCTCTATATTGGATACTTCTCCATATTTGATATTCTAGTTTCTTCTATTTCACCATCTTCTAGCTCCTAAAAACTTTGGAACTCTGAATCATCACTATCCTTTCCAAGTTCTTCAATCTTTACCTCTCTATCGTATTCTCTAGAATTCCTAGATGATTTTGGTGAATCTTAACCTCTCTAGGCATCCCTTGAAATTTTACTTGATTTCCAAAATCATCTAGGAATTCTATAGTTTTTGCATGGAAATCTACCTTAGCCCTATGTTTTCACAACCAATTCATACCTAGGATAACATCATATGATCCTAGAGGTGCGACATAAAGGTTTACTTCTATAGAAAAATTGGGTAGTTCTATCCTAGCCTCAAATAGACATTGATCCACCTTTGCTCTTGTCTAGTTTGTATACTCTACATCCCAATAAATTTCCATGTATCCAACCTTCTTAGATAATTTTTTAGCTATTCTAGGTGAAATGAAATTCTCAGTTGCATCAGTATCAATAAGAACAAAAATAGGTAAGCCAAACAAAATACCTAGCGTTTCAACTGGAGTTACTTGGTGCTCTGCCTGACGATCATCCACAACTGCATGTATCTTATGCTAACACATTGCTTGTTGGGTGGGTAATGGATTACCATATGGTCATGATCCAAAAGGTTTATTGGGACAGTCGTTAGCATAGTGGTCCCCTCTACATATAAAACATCCTATAGCCGGCCCTCTTTTTCCTATGGTTTCTCTAGATTTGTTAGCACTTTCGTTAGCCTTGTTGGTGTTACCCATGCTAGAATCATTCCTTTAACGCTCTATTCTAAACTCCTTTCCCTCATTGGAGAACCTTTTTCCCTTTTTCCTCGGAACATTTTGTACATCTTCCACCTTCTTCAGAGCTATCTTATCAAGGACTTCCACATCCTTCTTTTTCTCTCTTCTTTCTTGACGAGTGGAGTTAGCCTTGAACTTTTGCTCTTGCTTAATTGCTTTCTCATATACAATATCCATTGTTGTTGGAACATGCATATCCACTTCTCCTCCGATCTGATTGTTAAGTCCCATTATAAATTTTCTAATGCGAAAACTCTCATCCTTGTGATATATGGGAACATAGCGCAGAAATCGGGTAAACTTCTCCCAATACTCGTTGACCGTCATATTACCTCATTTCAAACCCTAGAAATCTGAGAGTTTTTGGTCAAAGTAGAGTTGTGGCAACCATATCTTATGGAAAATCTCCATGAATTCCCCCCATGTTAGCTTCCATGATTTAATATTAAGTTCCAACTTCTTGTTCATCCACAAGTTAGATGCTTCTCCTGCTAACTGATATGCACCCCATGCGGCTTTAGTAACTTCATCATAGTTTCGTATTTTGAAATAATTTTCCATTTGGACAAGCCACACCTCAGCCTCATCTCCTCTATCACTTCCATCAAACTTGGGTGGGATTATCTTCTTCATGTCCTTGGAAAGTTCAAAAGCCACGAGCTTCTTATTCCTTTCTACAAATGGCGTAGGTGATTTTTCCCTCTCATAATCATGGGTTTCACCACATCCATGAGAAGAGTCTTCCCCATCATGCTCATTAATGGGAACATCCTTTTCTACCCTATCCTTAACTCTTTCCTATTCAAGGTTACCCAACTTTGCCATTGAGATTTGGTCAATCCTAGCCTCTACTCCAGTGGTTCCTTGTCCAACCTCTTGGCTTCCACTGGGATTAGTTCGTGTCCTCACCATCCTTACATGATTGGTCTTTACCTAAATTTTTATCCATGTTAGAATAAATTATGTTATCAACTATCTTATGGAAAACATTAAAAATGAAATTCATATGCACATAAAGAATTCCACATAAGATTAAGAACACTTTTTTTGATAAACACATAATTTTATTTATTTTGTGAGGATTTCAATATCCCTTCGATTACATGGAGTGACTATTCAGATAGTCAAGTGGAGAGTATCCCTTGGATTCACTTTTTAACACATAACTTAATAGAGTATAACCTACAAACTAAGACTATTGTTGTTCCCTATCTTTTTGTTCATCTCTCATTTGTTCATACCTATCCCTAAAAAAAAGATAATAACCTTCGGATTTATCATCCAATACATAGTTACGAGAGGCAATGTCAATATGGTGTTAATCAACAATGTAGTCTACGATTTTCGCAAACATTTGTTCATGAGAGCATTTCTCGCCTAGTAGTGTCTGTGGTATATATTCCTCAGATCTGTTACTCAAAGAAATTAGAATTACTTTTGCCAATGGGCAGGCACATGAACATGGGTAGCCAATTTGTGGCCAATTTACTTTTTCATCCCGAAATAATGAAAAATGCGAGCACGTTATAGTAAAACATGCATGCATTATGGCTTAGTAATGACCAAGCCTAGGATTGGTCACTACCAAGCCATAACGCAAGCTTTAAATTTCAAAAAATGTGCACATTTTGAGTTTAAAAAATGTGCATTTTTGAAATCATTTTTTTTTTTCAAAATGCAAGTACGTTATAACGCGCTCACATTTTGGTCTACATTGAAAACTTTTTCTTCTCTTTTTCTTGTCTCTTTCTTCTTGTTATCTTTCAAGAAACCTCTATACATGAAATAAACATTTAAGTATAAGTTGACATTTACATATGGACATTTACTTTCTTATACTTAAGTTATATTTTGAATGTATAAAGTTTTAAGATGTTTGAGAGTGGTTTTGGATCTCTAGGAGTTATAATGAAAATTCTAGTTTTTGGAAGATCTCAAAAAATTTAGACTTAGTCAAATTTTAGTAATCAGCATGTCAAATTTTAGTAATCAGGAGGTCAAATTTCAGTAATCAACAAGTTGTATCTGTAGACACCTAAATTTGGACACTTAATTTATACACTTAAATTTGGACACTTAATTTATCCATATTTATCCCCTTTCGTCTAAACATCCCCTTATCCGCATTAATTAAGTAATATCATTATTATTTAATTAATCCCTCTAAAGTTCTTCTAGTCCCTAAGGCATCTAGTTAAATAATTAAATACCTTCCCCCTTTCATCAAATGATTTAATTCCCTTTTATGTCACATCCTCCATTTTTATCTAATCCTAATTATTTCTCATAATCTTATCATTAGGGATGTGCACATTCCCAATCCTTGATTACGATGTGTCACATCCTCCAACTTTTGCAAGTTGGCGTCTAATCTCTCTTAGCCACCTAACCCTCCTCTAGTCCTTCACTAACTAGCCTAATCAACCTCTCAAGGAATTTTTAATTCCTTTTATTCTTCTATGGAATATTAAATTCATTTTTCTCTTCCCCATATGATCTTTGACTTGTCACATCAAGTCACATGTGAAATCTAACCCTCTTCTAATATGTCATTAATTAGTCTAATCAAGTACTTGCACAACCTTAATCACTTAATTGAGTCAACCCTATTAAATGCTTTCTCTTTTTGGACAAGGAATCTCCATTCCCCATGTGAATTTTTAATTCACATTTAATCCCCCAATGCATTTAAAGGAATTTTAAATTCCTTCTCTCATCCCCATGAGAATATTTGAGGAATTTTTAATTCCCCACTTGTCATTTCACCCACATGGGGACAAGTACCTAATTTATGAGGAGATCTTATCACAATCCCAAGGTACTATGTACCCTCTCCATGTCATGTACTATCCTTCCACCTCATGTACACGTCACCCTTTTTGAGCCACTTCACATGCCACATGTCAAGATGTGAGGGCTTGTGAGTTATCAACTCACTTTAGGCCTACATCTTGATCTTGGTGGCTCAATCTTGACCGTCCATTTCCCTAGAGGTTTCCAAAATCTCTATAAATACCCCCTTTTTTCTCTCATTTTGGGGAGATCATGCATTGTAGCTAAACTCTTGCAAATTTTTTCTAGAATCCATACTTAGCCATTTTTACACTTGCATCCACTTTCATTCATGATCATATCATCATCTAGCTTGCATCTTGTGCCATCCAAGGAGCATAAAACACCAAAGATCGAAAGGCCAACCAAAGGATCAATTCGAGACAAGGTAAAAAGTTCTATTTGTTACTTTTTTTTGTATTGAATCCAACTAGGCTAATCTTGAGGTGTAGGTTATTTTTAGTGTTATTCACTTTCTCTTGTTTGCTGTTCATTTTCTAGCACATAAATTTTCCCTATCACATTTCTGGCATGCCCGGTGGGACCCAAAAATGGGTCTCTTGCTTTCACGTTTTCTATTTTTTGACTTTTTGTAGGTACAGGTTACATAGGGGCGGACCCGACTTACACAGGGGCAGATCTGACCTACATAGGGGCGGATTTGACCTTTCTAGGGTGGACCCGACCTACAGGGGTGGACTTGACCTAACAGACAAGTGGACCTGACCTTCCCCAGGGGCAGACCTGCCCTCCATAGACCTCATAAGTTGTTTTTGAAAAAAAATTCACGAATAGGTGGATTTTCCCTAGACAACTTTTTTCAGAAGGTAAAATTTTAATTTTTAGCAAGCTTTTGGCTGTTTTAAGGGTTTTTAACCCCTAATTTAGGTACATAGCATAACTAGGAGGTGTCAATCAACTTTGTTTGCCATGTTTTTGGGTGAGCTATTTGACGTATCCGATCCCCTTGCACCATTTGGCAATCCTGGGTGACGAGAAATCGTAGCTTACCACGTCTTTTGAGTCCACCCCTTTTACTTTTCTTAGCGGGACCTGCTTGGGGATTTCATCACCCCAAGGGATGATTCCAACCACGCATACCAACGGGGTATATAAAGGGGGGAGAGTGAAAGATGTACCTCAATCCAACCACGTTGTAATTGGTGAAGCATCAGGATGATGTGAAGAGTTGGTCTGAGCCTTTTAAGTTCCCAACTCATGCTTGTAACAGGTTTTTGTTCACAGTTTGGGCCTCACGTACCGGGTGTATATCGAGGACTCCCTAGTAACCATGTTCATCTTAGATTAGAGGACTTTGTCGACCATACCCTCTCTACTAGACTTAGGCTCGTACTAGCTGAATTATCTTCTTTGTGCAAAACCAATGATTATCTCATTTATTTTACTCAGTCATAGTCTTTTGATTAATGATTACTATGTTTTGAGTCCTTTGCCTTAGTATTTTTGTCAAAAATTAAGTTAAACCCCATAAATAGCCAGATTTGACTCACAAACAGCCGGATTGGGCTCACAAACAACCAGATTTGACCCACAAACAACTGGATTTACCCCACAAACAGCTAGCCAGATTTGCCCCCCTTGTGAAAAATTTGACCAACTTTTTTTCCTTGGGCGGACTTTCCCTCTATAGGGGCGGACTTGACCTGTTAACCAGTCCTTTTGGAGCCTATTTTGGCCATTTTTGACTTAATTTTTCTCCTTGGGCGGACTTGCCCTCTATAGGGGCGGACTTGACCTGTAAAACCAGTCCTTTGGAGCCTATTTTGACCAAATTTGACCAACTTTTGCTCCTTGGGCGGACCTAACCCATCAATGGGTGGACTTGACCTCTACTCAGTCGGATTTGCCCTGATAGACAACCATATATGCCCCACCATTTCCACACTGTAAACCTGTTTTCCTCCGTACAAGTGCCAATCTTCTTGATTTTTCGTGCTCTTTCGAACGACATATACCACTTCATACTTTTGACCAACCTTATTTCCTTTGGTGGACTTTCCCTTTATAGGGGAGAACTTGAACTGTTAACAGTCCTTTTGGAGCCTATTTTGACCATTTTTGACCAATTTTTGCTCCTTGGGCGGACTTTCCCTGACCTCTACTCAGCCGGATTTTCCCTAATAGACAACCATATATGCCCTACCATTTCCACATTGTAAACCCGTTTTCCTTCGTTCAAGCGCCAATCTTCTCAAATTTTCGTGCTCTTTCCAACGACATGTACTACTTCATACTTTTGAGAAGTTTCCCGGGGCCCATTTTCCTTTCCCATCCACCTTCTCGAGGGGGGCATACCCTACCATTCTCTCTCAATCTTCCATCATAAAACTTCCCTTACAAGACCGGGGCATCCCCTCTAGACAACCATACTTTCCCTCCTCCGCAACCATACCCACCCTCCTCCGGAGCCATACCTTCCCTCCTCAACAATCCCAATCAATCATTTACTCATTCTAAGTAATCTTTCAGTTATTCCAAACCTTCATCTTCTCAGTTTGAGAATCATTCATCCGTTGTGAGCAGTCGTTTACTCATTCTGAGTAGTTGTTCATCCGTTCCGGTCAATCTTTTACTCGTTTTGAGTACTCATTCATTCATCCATTTCTCCAATCAAATCATCGTTTTTCGCATCCAAATCCCCTAAACTTCGTCTTAGGTTATTATCCAAATTGACCAAAGTATTTGATCTGATCGTCATCATCAACATCCGCTTAGGATTATCATCTGTCCTAAGTTAATCATCATTGTCGGCCCAATCAATCCATTTTCAATCTCAAAGTGGATTCGGTGTTGCAATCATACATTTATCCTTTAATCCGATCAATCAGTATCCTACGTCACCTAGGGTAATCTCTGAATGGGGTTTAGAATCCCTTCCATCATCCTATCCAATCCATCGATCAATCTTATCCAATCCAATCCAATCCCATCCTTATCCAATCTCCTTTGACCCAATCAATCTACTTCCATCTTGAAGCAGATTCAGTGTTGTAATCATCCTTTGATCATCAGAGTCAATCCCATCACATCATCCAATCATCCTAATATGAGCTTTCGTCCAATCCTGATTTGAGCTTGACCTAAATCCCGATTTGAGCTTTAGTCCATTCCCATCCAAAATCTTTGATCCATCCTCTTTATCCTTTCATCATCATGAATTCTTATCCTCCATCAATAGTGGTCAAGGGAAACCCTAACTACGTCGACGACGATAACGAAAGTCTTGTCGATCAAGAAGAATGTGACATAGATCCCTTTGACACTATTATTGCTAGTAAGTCTTCTCCACCCCCTTTCCAAAATCCAATCATCCCTTCGAGTTATCCTATTATGTCTTCAACCATGCCTAATCATGCTCCCTATACTACCTATGACAAGGGATACCCATCATATCCATCATATCCTTCGTCTACATCATCCTCTTATCCTAGTTTACCATCACAATACCCCTGTCCTAATCCCCCATCCATATCCTCCTATCTCTGCAATCCTTCATCCGCATATACCCACTACCCCAATCTTCCATACCAATCTTCTCACCCTAATCCTACATTCGCACCTTCCTATTCTAATCCAACATCCACACCAACCTATCCTTATCCTAATCCAACATCCGCAGTTCCCTATCTCCATCCGCCACCTCAATCTTCCCATCCTAATCCACCATCCCCATACCCTTACTACAATCCACCACCCGCATCCTCATGTCCTAATCCACCATGCCAATACCCCTATCTTAACCCTTCACCTAATCCCCCACCTATTCCCAGTCCTACATCCAATCCCATTCCCCTATCTAATCCTAGTCCACCAACCCATAATCCTTCATCCACTCCTACCTCGCCATCCAAACCTAGAGTATGCAAGTATCTCATTTTAGAAGTTCTCGAAGGACTTATAACAAAGAAGACATCTCCCACTCCACACCTTGAAGTCGTGGAATTGTGCCATCCCAACCCATCATCCACGGTCATTAGTGACGAGACCCTTCTCCACCCAACACCTGTCATTGATGATACCACCCCTAGCACCACTCAAACCATCGAAACCATCACATCCTTTGAATCCATAGAGCCCCCATCTCCTACCATCACATCTACCGAATCCATTGAACACCCATGTGCTACTCTGAGATTCGTCGAACCCATCAACAACACCCAAATCCAATCCACTTCTTCCACTTCTAGTGTCACTAAAGTCCATTCCCATGAATGTTTTGAATCCTCCATCCCTCCATCCTCCCCACTTGAAGAGTCCCTCCAACACTCCATTATCATGCCTCCCGCACATGACGAGTCATACCCGGAGCCTGATCCAAAGCATGCCAACATATCCCCTTCTCCAGATCAAGATCCTACCATCCCATCTAGTCGACCTCAAGATCACAGCCCCCCATCCATTCCATCCCATGATCCCCTTGTCATTCAAGATTCCACCACTCCATCTCCATCTCCATCACATGAGCCCACTACCACAAGTCCAAATCCTATCATATCCACTAATCCCTCTCCTGATACCACCCATCTAAATGCTGCTATCCCATCATCTCCCTCTCATGATCCCCCATCATTGCCTAAAACTACCATCCCTACACCACTTGCATATCCCCTTGGTACTCTCACATTCTTCCATGGTGACCTCCTTGCAGAAGAAAAGCATAGTGTATTTACCATCCATCATCCTCCCCCTAAAAATGGACTCGCATCATGTTTTCAAAATAACAAAAATCCTATCATGGATCGCATGCTCAAGAAAATGAACTATCAAGGAAAAGGTCTAGGTCTTCATGAGCAAGGTATTTTAGAGCCCATCCAAGTCAAAGAACAAATCTACATTCAAGGTCTTGGACCTAGTTCCCAAGACCCACGATCTAAAGATGTTGGTACAACCCCTCGACGTCCTCAACGAGCCTTTTCCAAAAGAAATGTCGGCTCTTCCCATCACTCCACCCGATCATATGCTGCCATCCCTCCTCCTCTATCGTATCGCCTCAAAACAATCGTCCATATTCCTCCTTCATCTGCTCCATCCATTTTGGGTCCTTACATCCCTCCATCCACCATATCCCATCCTTCATCTACTCCATCCATCTTAGGTTCTTATGTCCCTCCACCCACTCTGTATGCTTTGGGTCCGTATATCCCAAGATCACCTCCTCCATCTCATCCTTTCATCCATCCAACACCTATCCATGTCGTCCATCATAAACATCCCTCTCGCATGTCCCCTAATTAGGATCAACAAAGGAACATACATACACATTCTCCATCTCCACGTAATCCTCATAATCCCACCTCCATCACTTCACATCATCCATCTCGTCACACCCATCCCATTGCTAGTAAAAGCACTTTGGATGCCAAAGCAAAAATGCCTAAATCTAAAGATCCACATGAACCTCAAGCCCTTATGTCTCCTCTAAACAACATGTTGAAGAAAATAAAAATAAAATCCAAAATCCAAATCAAATCCATAGGCCACAAAGGCCCACCAAAGCAAAGATTAAAACCATGTGGATCCCAAAGAAAAAAGATGCACTGCCATCAAATGAAAAATTTGTAAGAACATCCAAATTTTCTAATCTAAAAGCTAATCATACACCCCTTTCATATCCTAAGCCTGTTTTGGGTCCCTATGTCCCGAAATTCACTATTCCATCTCCTCCATTATCCCCACATTCTCCATCCATTAATCCTCTTATCTTTTCACATCCACCACCACATGTGCCAATATTGGTCCTAAACACATCTCCCCATCACATATCCACCCCAACATTCCATCCATCCCCCTTGCAACATCCCATCCATTATCCCATGTATCTCCCCTCTCAAATCCCTCTAATTCATCCTTTTGCATAATCCATTTTTCCTAATAAGGTTGTACCAACATCTAACAGTCACTTCGAATGTGGGCTCTTAATACCTCGTATAGAACTTGATGCTTGATTCCATCCATATCCTTATCGCTTGTCTTCTAAATCCACTTATTCGCCTCCCTATCCTTATCCATCTCCTTTCGCATGCCATCCAAAAAATCCAAAAATCCAAAAAAGCTCAAAAATCCAAAAAAGTCAAAAAAAAAAAGTCAAAAAAAGTAAAAAAAAATAGTAAAGAGAAATAATTCGTCAATGGTGAAAACTTGGAAAAAAATGCCTTGGATAAGTACCATGATGAAAACTGGAAAATAGGCGTCATGCGTGAAATCCCCATCCGCACTTAAGGGCTTCCTCGATATGCATTCCCTCCATCCGTTATGCTTCCTGCCATGCTTCCAGCTATGCACCCATCTTCCACCTGTACATCATTTTCATTCATCCCCTCCATCCTACCTGTCTTACACATCCTGCTTGGCATATCTCATTTATCCCAATTCCTTCCATCCTCCTTGTGATATTGATAACGACAGGGGAAAACATATAAGCATGCTTTGGGCACCTCTTAGCATACATCCCCCTCATTTGCACACTCTCCTAATCCTCATCCGCACTCGTCTGTCTTCCTTATCCACCCGTCATGCTACCTTCAATCTTCCTTCATTATCCATGCATCCTATCTTCATCCATCTAACTCCTTTATTTTCCTATCCATCTCTATTGCATCCTTCATGCCTCCTCGCACGTGACATATCTAGAGTGGGGGAATTTATCTTCTTTGGTGATATAGTCCTTGGAGACATCATTCATTCCATCAGAGCAATCCCCTCCATTTCCCTATCCTCATCTCCTTATCATTATATCCATCTCCCCATCCTTATCCCTCTATCCAATCCATCCAAACAATCCTCTCCCCCTCCATCCTCTATCCTCATCCCATCTCATAATCCCTTGTCATTGGTATCTAGCTATAGGCTACTCCCCATGCAACTCGATGCCATCTATCTTATCATCATCACTTCCGTTTCTTTTACACATTTTGTTAACCTCATATCCTTTCTCATCATTCATCTTTCCCCCCTTTTTTTTTGTTGGTCCACCCAAATCCTTGATCCTGCCCTGGGTACAAGCGGCCTTGGGCACGGGCAGACTCGCTCTGGTCCATGAGCAGACCTGCCCCCAGCTTGGGCAGACTCGCCCTGGTCCGGGCGGGCTCCCTCTCGGTTGCAGGTGGATCCACCTAGGTTCATCCTCGAGTGGACCCGCCTAGGTCCGTCCGCGGGTGGACCCACCCTGGATTGGGCGGACCTGCCTGGATCCGTCAGTGGGTGGACCCGCCCCAGCTCGGGCGGACCCGCTCGGGTCCGTCTACGGGCAGACCCACCCCAACTCGGGCAGACCTGCACAGGTCCATCCTTAGGCAGACCCGCCCGGGTCCATCCGCAGGCGGCCCCGCCCCAACCCAACTCGAGCGGACTCGCCCGAGTCCGTCCGTGGCTAGCCCCGCCCCAATCCATGGGTGGACTCACCCCGACTCAGGTGGACCTGCCTGAGTCTATCCTTGGGCAGACCCGCCTTCAGGATTTTTTTATTTCATTTTTTTTCCCCCCCTCTTTGGGTCATCATTTCATCACCGAAATCACCTCCTCCATCATCGGGTCCTCCATCCCAATCATCTAGACTTCATTTCGAGAGTTTTGATTTTTCTATTGAAACTTCCAGAGGCCATAACTTTTGACTTTGGTGTCCGTTTGAGTTGAAATTTTATGGGTGGTTGCGTTATGAGATGGCATGTGGATTCCCAATGACTGGTAGTCCCTTGGATCCCGTTTCGCCACATTTTTGGGGCCTCAAACTTTCATCTTGACCCTCAAAATCGCAATTTAGTATTTTTTTTCAGTTTTTAAAAAATCATTTTTATCAATAACTCGAAATGCATGTCTCAAATTTGGGATGTTAGTTGAAAATTCATCCTATCTTTTTTTTGGGTATTTTTTGGGAAAAAATTGTACTCTCAAACGTATGACCGTGAAGTTTCCTAAAATGGCAAAATTTGACAATTTTTGAAAATTGCCAAATCTGGAAAAATCTGATTGTTAACATCTTACCTCCCTTAAACTCTAGAACTTGGTGTAGAATCGATCCCATCACATCCTCCAATCATTCTCATCTTCAATCCAAACCTGATCTGAGCTTTCATCTAATCCCAATCTGAGCTTAACCAAAACCCTAATCTGAGCTTTAGTCCATCTGCAGTCAAGCTCTTTGGATATCGAAACAAATATTAAGATCCCTCGCACCATATTCTTCAATTTTGTTCTATTAATCCATTCTAATCATCCATTCACTCATTTCAAGTAAACATTACTCTATTTCAAACCTTCATCTATCATCTCAAACATTTGTTTACTCGTCCATCCATTCTAAACCTCCTTCTATCATTTCAAACTCTCATTCAACAATCCCGATCAATCGTTTACTCATTCTGAGTAATCTTTCATCTATTCCAAACCTTCATCTTCTCATTCCAAGAATCATTCATCCATTGTGAGTGGTCATTTACTCATTTTGAGTAGTCGTTCATCCCTCTTGATCATTTGTTTACTCGTTTCGAGTAATCTTTCATCTATCCATCTTATCATCCTCCCAATTCATCTTTTGATGATTTGGATACCTATCCCATCTCTGAGCTTTGTGTAGTCACCATCCTTTGATCCAATCCCACGGGTCTATCTTATCTCATCATCTTTCATCCATCACTTGTCTCTGGCCTTTCGTCGAACTACGTTGCCCTTGCGCTTTCACATAGGCAAGGTCGATCATTTGATCCGCCCCCGGGGTTCAATACATCATCAATCTATATTGTCTACTTTTCTCATTTTCTCCATCCCATCTTTACCATCCATCGAGGTCTCCATCATGGTTTGTCATTAGCCTTTTATCAAACTATGAGGGCTCTGCACTTCCACGTAGGTAAGGCTAATCTTTGATCGCCCCCCCTAGGTCACTAGGATTCGTCAGTCTCCTGTCTCATGTCTTGTCTCCTTTGTTTCGTGTCATCGAGCTATGCCCTTATCCAACTGGTTCTTAACAACCACGATCCACTTGTATTAGTAGATCCAATCGGTTCTGAATATCCTGCGTCATATCGATCTTCTAGCTTAGTATCCATCATTAGTCTCAATAGGATGCATCCTTCCTAATAGACCTCATCAATCCCGTCCATCCCCTTGATCCTATGGAAAAGGACGTATGAAATTCATTGTGATCTTTTGATACTTTTGGCTTTTTTCTATCATTTGAGCTCCCTATCATCACTTGTCATGGCTGCCTTGATCCATCATATCATGGTGTGCTTTGACTAGTCAACATATGGGTGTATCTTGATCTTTTATTTGTTGTTGTCTTCTTGGTTGTCTCATATAGTACCCACCAAGATCCCTGAGGTCTTGTGCTACACTGGAAAATCCTTGTGTGCTTATGGTTATCCCAATACCTAGCTCGACTAAGGTCATCGCAACTTTGGGGTGTTGGGATAGCCTCCTTGTTTGATGTGTTTGTTTCATGCATTAGACACTAATCTACCTTGGTTCTTCATACCCTAGCATCTTGTGTCTTATGCTATAGTAAAAATTAGTGCTCCAAAGATGGAAAATTGCATTAGGATTGCATTTCACTTTCATTCCATCCTCTTGCATGTATCCCCCATCCTATCATCTATTAAAATCCCCCCCATCCTTTCACCCTTCATCACTCTCCCCTCCCAATCTCCTGCCGCCTTTTCATCTTTTCTCACCCATTACTTTAGATCATCTTCCTCATATCCCCTTTTGCATAATCATCTTCATCTCCCCTTGCATCATCTCATCCATTTCGAGAGCACATTCGTGTTCTCTTGAGCCCGCATGTCCTCTTGAGGGGGCATCCTTCATCCCTAACTATCATCTTCATCTTTTTTTCCTTCCTAGTCACTCATTTGAATGACTGGGGCATCTTTCCCAATCTAACCATCTTCTTCTAGGTTCTATGTTTTAATATTCTTTGAAATGATGCTACTTCATAACACCATCTCAAAGAGGGGCAAAATGTAGACACCTAAATTTGGACATTTAATTTATACACCTAAATTTGGACACTTAATTTATACACCTAAATTTGGACACTTAATTTATCCATATTTATCCCCTTTCGTCTAAACATCCCCTTATCGGCATTAATTAAGTAATATCACTATTATTTAATTAATCCCTCTAAAGTTCTTCTAGTCCCTAAGGCATCTAGTTAAATAATTAAATACCTTCCCCCTTTCATCAAATGAATTAAATAAATATGCCATTTATTTAATTCCCTTTTATGTCACATCCTCCATCATTTTTATCTAATCCTAATTATTTCTCATAATCTCATCATTAGGGATGTGCACATTCCTAATCCTTGATTATGATGTCTCACATCCTCCAACTTTTGCAAGTTGACCTCTAATCTCTCTTAGCCACCTAACCCTCCTCTAGTCCTTCACTAACTAGCATAATCAACTTCTCAAAGAGTTTTTAATTCATTTTGTAAGCGTAGGAATGAGTTAAACAATCTAAACATGCTTCTACACCTCTAAATAAGACATTGTACATCTAAGATTCAAGAAAATTAAGCTAATTTAAACTAAGAATCTTCATAAATTTGTCCCATTGCTCTTTAACTCTAAAGATTTCTTTAATCTACTTTACTCTCAGATTTTAGAAGCTAATTAGACCATTGAAATGACACTTAGAGAATGAGAATTAAACTATTTTATTCCTATATGATTAAATAATTAAAACTACTGTAATGGCTGCCATGACTGCAAATGTTGAATGCTTGATGGATGCTGGATGAATGTTGGATGGATGCTGGATGAATGTTGAATGTTTGAATGCTTGGATGCTTGGAAAACCTGCAGAGTAAGATTGCACAAGTTGGGATCCATTTCCTATAGCCAAAGACATGTATTTATAGCTTTCACGGCAGCACATTTGCACAGGGATACAGGATAAGAGGCTGGGATTCAATCTGGAGAATTGAATGGCATGGGATGAGAAGATGGAGCTGATCATGGAGGATTGTTTCTCCCCATGAAAACCCCAGGCAAGATGAGAGGGAAGGTGGTTGGAAGAGGATTGAGAGGACTTCCTGTAGGTTTGTCCCCGAAGCTCTTCCCGTGAATGACAGTAAAATTAATTAGATTTTAAACATTTAATTTTATTGGTGAGTGATAAAAGGAATATGATTTATGCATAAATTTAAATATTTTTTATTTATTAAATTTTAGCAAAAGAGGATTGAATAATTTAATAAATCAAACTATAGGGTTTGTTTATTAAATTAAAACAAAAGGAAAATGATAATTAAATAAAAGATTTTAGAATATCTTTATTTAATTAAGAAGAAATGTGATGAGGTAATTAAATAACATAAATTATTTAAGTTGTGTATTTAATTTAAGATAGAAGTATAAAAGAAGTAATAATGATAATAATTAAATAAAACAAAGTTTTTAATTTTGTTTATTTAATTAAGAGAGAAATAATATGATAAAAATGATAATAATTAAATAAAACAAAGTTTTTAATTTTGTTTATTTAATTAAGAGAGAAATAGAAGAATTAATAATGAACTTAATATAAATAAATATTTCTATTTATTTACTAAGTAGATAAATTTAAGATTAATTAATCAAATAAGTCGTATTTAATTAATTAGATTCTCCAGACCATTTTTAGGTGTCTACATTTTGCCCCTCTTTGAAGTGATGTGTTTATGCATTGCTTCAAAGAATGATTTTGCCTCAGCTACCAGTATTGACGAAAAGTTTAAAATATGTTCCTGATTTGCCCCAAATGTTGAATTTTGGAATGATAGCGATATATGCCCCCACGGGAGATAAATTGATGAATTTTGAATTTTTTTATGATTTTTCTAAATTTTTATGATGATTTGATGATTTGATGATGACTTGATGAAGAAACAATTTATCTCCTGACAAAATTGTCCAAAAATGCCCCTGTGATAGGTAAGAATTAATTCTTCAGAAAGAAAAATAAATATATCCCATGAAAATCCCAGAAAAATAACCTATAAAAGCTCAAAAGGTCATTTTCAAAAGTTATTTGTGTATTTGACTTTGATAAACTTGTGATAGAGACCCTTAGAGTGTTTAGAGCATCAGGATGCCGATTCCTTACCACACCCACCGACTCGAGCGTGTGCGACGTCACCAGCGTCCGGCCGACTATGGACCTCCGGTACGTACCCCAAATCCTCCTCGTAATTCATGCTCGTACTTTTTTTTGTTCATTTGCAAGTGTTTTATGTTTTAGCGCCCGACAGACGCGGTTTAGCGCGTTGGTAATCTATTTTAGCGCATCAGAGTTTTAGCACGCCAACCGAAATCTGTAGCGCGTCCATAGATTAGGGTAGCGCATCAGAGTTTTAGCGCATTGGGTCAATTCTGCAACGCTTCAATAGGATTTTGTAGCGCACCACTAGAAATAGCGCTTTAGGTAGGTTTTGTAGTGCGTCAGTAGGATTTTGTAGCACACCATCAGAAATAGCGCCTTAGGTAGATTTTGTAGCGTGTCAGTAAGATTTTGCAGCGCTTGGAAGTATAGATTGATGAAAAATTGTGCACTTTGATTTTTATTTCATCGATTTGTTGTTGATTCCATCTATTTTAGTTTGATCTTGACTAAATAAATGGTAAACGATCTCATGATGAGCGAGATCCATTGATTGATAATAATTACGCTCATGATAGGCGAGGAGTAATTAAAATTTTTGAAGGGATAAACCTGATTGATAGATGAGGGTTCCTTCTTGATAAATTGATAGTATGATAGGTAAAGCACAACAATTTTTTTTTAAAAAAATTGATGACCTCCTGATGTTTGATATTTTTGATTGATAATGTATTGATCTATAAAATGTTCTTTTTGTACGATAACAGGAGCATTTAGATGTTATCCAGGTGCGAGAGCAGTTCCCCTGGCCTTTTGATATGATACCACAACTTTCAGCAGATGAGAGGCAACATATTACCGATTGTGGTTTAGCCTCATTACTGGATATGCCCCATATTAGACTTAATAGGGGTCTACTGACAGCTTTAGCAGAGCAGTGGCATAGTGACCACAACACCTTCCACTTACCTACTGGTGAGATGACCGTGACGCCAGAGGACGTATGGTGTATTCTTCCCATTTATTTTGTTGGGGAGATTGTCGTGCATGATTCAGAGGAGGTTGGTGGGGTAGAGTTTATGCGGAGAGTTTTTCAGGATCCCCATATTGTGGGAGAGTGGGTTCCATGGGTAGAGATCTATGATTCATATGTTCCACTTCCTTCAGTTTTGGCCGGCTTTATTGGTGGATTCCTTTGTCCTGATAAGAGGTCAAAGGGTCTATCTCTTGGATGGGGTTGGGTATTAGAGGGTATGGTGGCCCACAGGACGAGATATGCTTGGGGCATGTGTATGCTTGCTCAGCTATATCATGATTTACACTGGATCGTGTACCTCGGAGGTAGCAGTTTATCGGCGGGAGCTACACTTCTTCAGGTATGGGCATGGGAGCATATTGCTGTTACGCGTCCCGTGCCGGCATTATCGAGACCAACGACAAGACCTTATGTGTTTCGCTACAGAGGCAGGCCTACCCAGCATATGATGGTAAGCTAGATTATTGGAGGCGGATTCTTGATGATGTGGAGACAGTGACCTGGCGTCCCTATTTAGATTGTGATGACTAGGATGATGATGATATCGAGTTGGGATTTTTGGCCGATTTGATGTATTTGATCAGGAAGAGCCCCAGGATTTTGGAGCGATTCCTATTTCGCCGCGTCTACAGACAGTATGGGATTGTTCAGTGTATGCCATAGGGAGTAGCACACTATGGACGATGATGGGTAGATGCCAGTGATTGGGGTCCATGCTTTCCTTATGGGGCACTTGTTGAGGGTTATCATGCTCTACAACCATCGGCATGGGATATGCAGCGAGACATTGTTGAGGCACCCATTACTCCCGAGTATGGATAGTATTTGGCTTTGCACCCTCCTCCTCGTATTACCATTCCAGATGAGCCAATACTAGCACCAGCACCAGTAGCTGCAGGAGGTGGTCAGGGTGGTTAGAGACGGAGGAGAGAGGAGGATGTAGATGTGGACGTGGAGGGTAGTGAGGAGAGTGACAGTGATGAGAGTGATGATAGTAGTGAGGATGGCAGTGATGATAGTAGTGATGATGATGGTGGAGATGGGGGGAGACCGAGCATAGCAGGTACTTCAGAGCCATCAACTAGTGCGCCTTGTAAGAGGCAGGCCATTGCTTCCTCATCAGCAGAGTGATCAGAGGTTGCGGGTTTACATGTATAGGTTCAGACCTTACAGGGATAGCTAGCACAGGTGCAGGGATTATTAGCACAGACGCAGGCCCAGATGTAGGCACAGCTAGCTACTGCACAGACATAGATTACCTCTCTGATTGGTGAGAGAGATGAGGCCATATAGGCAGCAGTGACAGCACAGGCTCAGCTAGTAGGTGTACGAGCACAGTTGACCACTTCCTAGGCACAGATCACAACCTTGACTATAGAGCGAGATACTGTTAGACAGGCAGCAGAAACAGCACAGGCTACTGCAGAGAGATTGCAGAGAGTGGCAGATGGGACCTCTGTGGCAGATTACATGCGAGAGGCTATGCAGGCAGGTGTTGAGATTGAGTTTTACAGGAGCCATTATCATGAGTTCTGCCCCCCAGAGCAGAGAGTCAGTTATGCCCAGTCTCGCTCAGAGAGGACTTATTCGAGGACAGTGAGCAGAGGCGTGACACAGCCTCTCTCGAGAGATCCGAGAGATCCGAGAGATCCTGGGATATCTGGTGGTGGTCATGATACTGGCGCGAGACTTGCTCCTTCTGGTGCAAGTACCACTTGAGATCATTTGTGTACCCTTTGAGAGATATATACAACCATTTTTGATATGATGTTATTTTCATCCTTTTCAGACTTCATTGTATACTTGACACTTGATGAGATATATATGTGCAGCGGTTCGATTGATCTATGATGTGTTCTACATGATTTATGTGATGGATGCATTTTAATTTTTATGTTTTATGATGATTTATTATACTAGATTGTATAGATGCATTAATGATGATGTGATATGATATTGATGATGTATTTCTTTTCTCCATGAAATGCAATGCATAATATATAAAATGAGATGTAAATGAATGATGTATGGATATGTGATGTAAATGAATGATGTATATAATGAAATGTAAATGAATGATGTATGGATGAAATGTAATGTATGAGATGTAAATGAATGATGTATGGATGAAAATGTAATGTATGAAATATAAAATGAGATTTAAATGAATGATGTATGTAATGAGTGAGATGTAAATGAATGATGAATGTAATGAGATGTCATGTGATAGATAAAATGATGTATGGATATGTGATGTATGATATATAAAATGAGATGTAAGTGAAATGATGTATGTAATGAATGAGATGTAAATGAATGACATATGGATGAAATGTAATATAGAATGAGATATAAATGAATGATGTATGGATGAAATGTAATATAGAATGAGATATAAATGAATGATGTATGGATGAAAATGTAATGTATGAATATGTGATATGTGATAGATAAAATGAGATGTAAATGAAATGATGTATGATAGATAAAATGATGTAAAATTCCTTCCATATGTATGCAATGAATGATGATTTTGCAACTACATGATAATGACAATGTGATGAGATGTAAATGAATGATGTAACATAACGTGTATATGATGTCACGAAATGAGATGTTTATTGTGAAATTTATGATGAGATGAAGAAATGATTTTATATGCATGCCATTATGAAAATTGTATTTGTCAAGTATACTCAATCTGTAATAAGAAAAGATAACATTCTTTGCAAATGAATCTTTGTAACTTGTGTAATCAACACTCTGCAGATGTATTATTATGAATGCAATCTATGTTTACCATGCAAAAACCTATTTTATCAATGCAAACCTAAGTGTCATTTCAACAATCTTTTTATTTTTCTTTGTATCATCACTGAGCTTTTAAAATGTTGAAAGCGAATACAAGCATGAAGGTATAAGATAGGCCAATGATGACCTGAGCATTTCTTGCATAAACAGACAAGAATTAATCATTTTCTTAAGTGAATCGGAATGTCATCCATGATACTTGGTAGAGCACTTCCCGCGACAATTCACAAAATAATAATGACTAACTCACAAATAGCAAACAAAGAAAAGGTATCATTCTCCTTCCTTGCTTCTCTAGTTTAATACATCATCGAGTAGCTCCAAATAAATGATAAGCAAAATGATAAAATAAAAAGTACAACAATTCAAATTCTACTTAATGTATTTTCAAATCATTATTTAGATTAGATCATTGATGTTGAAATGTGTGTGCTAATGTTTGCATGATATTCTCAGACGTTTGACCAAAGAACTAACCTAAAGACCTATCCTAGGGGTCTCGGGGACTGATCAAAGATTAGTCTTGCCTACGTTATACACGTAGAGACCACGTAGTTCGACTGACACAGACTCCACTTTCTGACTGATGTAGACTCTATTTTTGTGTTTTCGATTTTATGAATGTTTTTGCATGGATTTTCCGATGTTTTTGGTTTTTGATGAATTTTCTGATGTTTTTGGATTTTGATTTTCTGATGTTTTTGGATTTTGATGGATTTTCTGATGTTTTTGGATATTGATGGATTTTCTGATGTTTTTGGATTACTTTTCAAGTATCGTCACTTGGTGTTGTCATGTTTGATTGCCTTTCCATTTAAGTTGAAAGTCCATTATACCGACTAACACCAGGATGTTTCCCCCAAGCTAGGGTAAAACATGATATCCTTGCTATGATATGGATAGTGATAATAATTATCTCAAATGATAGATGGAAATGATATGAAAGGAAGCAATCGTGACAAAACTGTATCTAATAGATAGAAGAGCTAGTGAAAATCACAAGTAGCACCTGTTTGCCAGGTTTTCATCACTTGTTTTTATTGTGTCCTCTTTCTTTTTCTTTTTTTATTCTTATTTATATATATATATATATTTTTGTTTTTCTGTCATCATGACGCTTGTTTGTCAGGTTTTCGTCAAGACAACCTTATTAACCATGCACTAGGTGTCCTCAAGTATAGAATTGCCTGAGATGAATGTTGTTCATGGGTTCCTCCAACATGTTTCCTTCTGGTGTAGACAGCTGGTATGCTTCTGATCCATAGACTAATATAATGACATAAGGCCCTATCCAGTTAGGTTCAAACTTTCCCTTCTTTTCTCTGTCTGCTTGATTTCTAGGGTTTTCCCGTAGGACCAAGTCTCTGATCTAGAAGACTCTAGGCTTAACCCTATGATTATAGTTCCTAGACATTCTTTGTTGATAGGCTGTCAAATGATTGACAGCTTGTTGTCGACGTTCATCAAGTAGTTCTAATTCTTGAAGTCTAGAGATCCTATAATCCTAATCTGAAATGAGTCCCTTTAGTGAAACTCAAAGGGATGGAATTTCTACCTCGATAGGTAATATGGCTTCTGATCCATAAACAAGAGCATATGGCGTAGCTCCTGTTGGTGTTCTGATGCTAGTCCTATAAGCCCAAAGAGCAGGGTTAAGTTGAACGTGCCAATCATGCCCTACCTCATTTACAATCTTCTTGAGAATCTTTAGGACTGTTTTGTTTGAAGCTTCTGCCTGTCCATTACCTTGAGGATAATACGGGGTTGAAAAGCGATGTTGGATGTGGAACTTTTCACACAGCTCTTGGACGTCTTGGTTCTTGAAAGGCCTGCCATTATCTGTAATGATTGACTGGGGTATCCCATATCTACAAATGAGATAATTAAGTATGAAAGATGATATTTGCTTCCCAGTGATTGTGGTTAAGGGAACTATCTCCACCCATTTTGTAAAATATTATGTTGCGGTGATAATGAACTTATGTCCATTAGATGAAGATGGGTTAATTTTCCCTACCAAGTCCAATCCCCACTGACAGAAAGGCCATGTAGTTGTGAATGGATGGAGCTCCTGTGCTGGTGCATGTATAAGATTTCCATGAATCTGACATTTTTGACATCTCTTGACAAACTTATAAGATTCTTGCTCCATGTGTGGCCAGTAATATCCCAAATGAAGGAGTTTCTTGGCTAAAGATAATCCGCTTGAATGTGTACCACAAATTCCTTCATGGACCTCATGTAAAGCAGAAGCAGATTTGTTATGTTCTAAACAACGCAAAAGAGTACCATCTAGGCCTCGACGGTAAAGGATGTCAACAATAATGGTATGCTTGGCGGATTGGCGTATGAAGTTGTGCTTTTGGTTGTGAGAAAGATTTGGCGGTAAGATATTATCTTTTAGATAAGTATAAATGTCTCCATAAATGGAAGATTGGGCACTATCCAAAAGGCTTATGGTTTGGGATTTGGAATTTGTGTATGCAGGATTTGACACTTGTTCCACAATAAATCGATAACGATCTTGCATTTCAGGCATTTGTAGAAGAGATACTATTGTGGCCATGGCATCTGCTGCTTTATTCTCTAATCTTGGTATCTGCTCAAATTTGATATCTATGAAGTATTTCTTTAGATCATCTACCAGTCTCTTGTATAAAATCAGTGTGTCATCCTTAGTTTGGTAATCATTGTTGACTTGATAGATGATTAACTGAGAGTCTCCATACACCTGTAGTTCTGTGATTTTCCAATCAATTGCCACTTTAATTCCAAGGATTAAAGCTTCATATTCTGCCACATTGTTAGTGCAACGGAAGGTAATCCTGTAAGATCGTGGAATTGTGTGCCCAAGAGGTGTGACAAATAAAATTCCTGCCCCTGATCCATGTTGTGTGTAGGATCCATCGAAGTAGAGTTGCCATGGTTGTGTTGTAATGTTGAGGATATCCGCATCAGGAAATTCCATGGTCATAGGATGACAGTCTAACAATGGAGCTTCTACTAATTGGTCAGCAATGACTTTTCCTTTGATAGCTCGCCTTTCAACATACTGAATGTCAAACTCACTGAGGAGCATGACCCACTTTGCCAACCTTCCTATTAAAGCTTCTTTGCTCAGTAAATACTTGAGGGGATCAATTTTTGCAACAAGCTTGACAGTGTGAGTGAGCATATAGTGTCGCAATTTTTGTGTTGCAAATACTACTGCTAAGCATGATTTTTCAATGAAGGTGTAGTTTACTTCATGTCCATTGAGTGTCCTGCTGATATAGTATATTTCCTGTTCCTTTCCTTCTTTATCCTCTTGTGCTAGCAAGGCTCCTAAAGAAATATATGTTGTTGCGATATATAGCAACAATGGCTTGTCTTCACTAGGTGGCACCAAGATTGGTGGTGTCATTAAATAATGTTTGATTTGATTGAAAGTATTCTCACACTGTTCATCCCATTTAAAAGACACATTTTTATGCAAAAGATGGTTGAATGGATGACACTGATCTGCTAGTTGAGAGATGAATCTTCTAATGGATTGTAGTCAGCCTTGTAGAGATCTTAATGTACTGATATTCTTAGGAGGTGCCATTTCCATAATGGCTTTAACTTTTGCTGGATCTACTTCAATTCCTTTTGTAGAAACTATGTATCCAAGGAGTTTTGCTGATGTTACTCCAAAGGCACATTTCTTAGGATTTAATTTGACTTTAAACTTCTCCAACCTGTCAAATATTTTGGCAAGTATTTCTAGATGTCCTTTCCTGGTGTGAGACTTGGCTAAGATATCGTCCACATAGTCCTCCATGAAGGTGTGCATCATGTCATGGAAGATTGTTGTCATAGCTCACTGGTATGTAGCTCCTGCATTCTTTAACCCAAAAGGCATGACGTTCTAGCAAAAGGTGCCCCACAGACATGTAAATGCTATCTTTTCTTGGTCTTTAGGAGCTATTTTGATTTGATTGTATCTTGAAAATCCATCCATGAGTGATAGCATTTGATGGCCAACTGTTAAATCTACAATCATGTCTATGTTTGGAAAAGGAAAATCATCCTTTGGACATGCTTTATTTAAATCTCAGAAATTAGTACATATTCTGATGGTGTGATATGGTTTTGAAACAGGTACAATGTTGGATATCCATTCAGCATAATCAATAGATCTGATAAATCCAGCATCCAGTAGTTTTTTCAAATCATTTTTTACCAATAATGCAACATGTGGATGCATTTTTCTCAGTTTCTGTTTTACTGGTTTAGTGCCAGCTGGTAAGGATAAGTGATGCATAATGAGATCTGTGTCTAAGCCTGGCATGTTAGAGTATGACCAAGCAAAATTGATGCATTGTTCTTCAAAGAATTTGATAAAATCTGGCTTTTCTGTATCTATCATGGATGCTGCCAGGTGTAGTATTCTTACTTTCTCTGCTGTACCAATATCAATATACTGTGTGGGTTCTATCAACACCGATGATCTTTCATGGTAATGTTGTGGGAGGATGTCAAGCCTTTCATCCTTTGGTGCCTCAATGAGGTTTTCACCATTGGATGCGTTCTTTGTTTTTACTGTTTTAGGATCAAATACTACCATAGAATGGTTTTCACCATTAGATCCATTATTTATTTCCATACTTTTGCAACTGAAAGGCTTGGCACCCTCCTACCTAAAAGCATCATTAAAAGAAGTATTGGTAGAACAAGTATCAGATTCTTCACAACAAAGGTAGTTAATAATAGCGGAGTCATTGTCAAAAATAGGGAGATTGATGGGGTGTTGAGGTTCCCACTCGATAAGTTCGGGATGCAGTAAAGGTAATGAATCATTAGATGGGTCGAGGTCAGCGATTGTGAAAGCTCGGACAGAAATGTCGTCCAGGTTGTTAGTGGTTATGTCGAGGCCTACGAAGGTATTTTCTTCCACATCATTTATCTTAATCGATGTTCGTTCATCTTCACTTGAGTTATCGAAATTTTGTGTTTCAAAGACAATAGGATTAAAACTCGAGCTTTGACCCTCCTCACGTTTGAGGGTATACTTTTTTATAACATCGATCTGAATATATTCATAGGAAACATCTGATAAGTTGTCCCACTCATACTCATTTGAATCTGTTTCAGAGTTATCTCTCATTTGAAGAATACGCTCCACAATTTTATTGGTGAGTTATGCGCTTGCTTCTTCTGTGTATCCTAGTCCAGCTCTGTCATTTTGCTGAATTGTGAGAACTTGGATTGGTTCTGTTACACTTTGTTTCCCTTGGTCGAGAGATCCTTGTTCTGCTGTATATCCTAGTCTAGTTTTATCCTTATGTTGGAGTGTGAGAGGCTGGATTGGTTCTATTATGCCTTGTTTCCTTAACCCAAGAGGTCCCTGTCCTTAATATCCCATCTTCTCCAAAATAGTTTTTCCCTTTCCATATTGATTTGTTTCTATGATATTACTCATGGAAGTGGAAGCTTCCTCATCCCTATAAAGCCAATTTAGAATAGCCTTATCTTCTGATTCTTCATCTAAGTTTCCCACTTTTACAAATCTACCATATAATGCCGTTGTAGATTGTGCTGAATTTTGGGTGATTGTAGATGGTTGTCCATACGTTTGTAAGGAGGGTAACATCTGTGATAGATGGAAAGAGTGTCTGACACCATATTCACTTATTCCTTTGTCACTTATCTGTACTTTGTTGGTGAATTGATGTGAGAGTGAAGCCAATTATTCTTCAACATTTGAAGGGTTAGATTGTGCCACCCTGATCTCTTGTGATTTTTGTTGTTTTGGAAGCCACTTTGATATGAAGCTTTGTTGTTTCTTGCCATTAGATGAATTTGATGTGCTAACTTCTCGATTGTTAGGTATTAATGTATCCTGAGATGTTTTCAATGTATGACAAGCTTGGGTGTCATTATAGTTTGCTGTGATTGTTACCTCCTGTCCATTGACGGGAAACTTCAGGCATTGATGATAGGTGGAAGGTACTGCTTGCATATCATGAATCCAAGGACGTCCCAACAGTATGTTGTATGTCAGTTCCTTATCTAAGACTTGACAAGCCACATTTTGGACAATAGGTCCCACTTGAATGGGTAATACGATCAATCCTTTAGAGGATCTTTCTTCCTCATCATATGCTTTGATTGTGATTTTTCTTCTTGTATCAATGGCTTCATCTGAGTATCCTAGTGCATGAATTAGATTTAAGGTACAAATATTTAAACCAGCCCCTCCATCTATCAGGACATGCTTTACATGGTGTTTATGGATGAGGACTTCAATGTGAAGGGTGGAATTATGTGGATGGGTGAGTGACACATCATCATGTTCAGAAAATGAAAGGCAATGAGGTGCAGATAGATGTCCCACCATAGCTTGGAACTGACATACATCCAAATTGTTAGGTACCATGGTTGATACAAGAGCTTTCTCAAGAACCTCTTTGTGTGATGGGGAGATCTTTAAAAGTTCCAAGATGGATATTTGCGCCGGTATTTTCTGTAATTGATCGATGAGATTATATTGATTGGAGGGAGGATCTACAGATTGGGATGATAATGATGCTCCTTTCAATATAACTTTGGATTGTGCCCTTGTTGTGGCATTAACCGGTTGGTGCTCTTGTTTCCCTTTGAGTGTGATTACATTAATTTGGTTTTCAGATTTGTCCATACGTTGTACCAAATTAGTAGATGTAATGTCATTGTTTCGATTGATTTGATTGCATAACTCCTCATTCTCTTTGACAGCAGAAAGACAAAGGATTGTTGTGTCATAAACATAACCAACATTCTTACCTTTACTGTTTGCGGAAGAGGATTCTCCCTTCTGATAGTTGGGTAGAGGATTTTTGAATGTTGTATGATCTTTGTTTGTTTGGTATCCCTCTACAAATACTTTCTTTTGATCTATAAGGTCTTGTACCGCATGTTTTAACTGCCAACAATTTTTAGTCATGTGGCCTTTATTTTGATGGTAGTGACAGTAATGTGAGTCATTCCACCATGACGGTTTGACTTGAGGGTCCCAATTTTTAGCCTCTTGTACTTGAATAAGTTTTTCATCTAAAATTTCTTTGAGGACTGATTCCAATGATTGTCCTAATGGCGTGAATTTTCATTTATTGGATGGTCGTTGGAATGATTGGGTTTTTGTTTCCCCACTGTTTTGATTATTTCCTTGATCACTACTTTGTTTGATATTAAGACCATTGTTTTGTTTGTTTGTAGTGGTTGGCATCAAGGTGAATACTGGTTTGGACGTGTGTGTATTGATCGTGGTATCAACATTCTTATTCTTTTGCCAAAATCTTGGCTTTTCATTGTTGTTGTTAGAGGAATTGCTATTGTTTGAACCTTCAAGGAAGTGTTTGATTGTTCCTCCTTTGATTAGAGCTTCTTCAATTTTGAGCCCCTTTTCGATAACTTGTTCAAATGTAGACGGACATTGTAAGTCCAATATGTAATTCATGTCATCCACTAAGTTATAAATGAACATCTCTATCTTCTCCTCTTCAGGAATAGATCTAGGGTATTTAGCAAATAGCCTTCTCCATCATTGGAGAAAGGAAAGAAACTTTTCACCCTTTGCTTGTTTGGTGTTGTAGAGTTCTTTTCAGGTCACCCCATGTTGGATGTTGAATGAGAAGTGTGTTATGAACCTATTGATCAGTTCTTCAAAAGATTGGATCCCAGGTTCCATTTTAGAAAACCACTCCATGCAAGTGTTTCCTAAGCTTCTTGGAAATAATCGTAATAAGAGTCCTCGTGTGCGAACTCTATGCTCATGGCTCGAAACTCCCGCACGTGATCAAATGGATTGGTTCTTCCATTGTATTTTTTGTATGTCGGGTATTCACAATACCGTGGAAATGGTATCATGTTAATGCTTGGGTCAAATGGATAAGGGAAAATTTCTTGTAAGGAATATCTTTTTGTTGGCCCTTGTTGGATATTTTGGAACTGCAATTGTAATTGTTGGATTTGTTTTGTCAAAGCGTCTATTTGATTTGGATTTTCTATATTAGTTGGGTTAGGTGTGGTCATTTCCTTGAGTTGATTGACATCAAAGTCTTTAGGAAGCTTAGCACCTTTGTCAGCTAATAACAAAAGATACTTTTCCATATCTTGCTCTAGCATCTTTTCCATAAATTTATGGAAATGAGGGTCTTGTTGCACTTTCTCGATTTCTTTTGCAGTTATTTCTTTCTCTTGTGAATTAGTGAGAGGATCAGTGTTGCTGTATCATCCCTAAGGGTTTTCTTCAGCCATGGCTGCTATTCTTTCATTTTCTTCTTGTTGTTATCTTTGATATGTTGATCGTGTGAAAATAGGCATACAAACTTTTTACTCTAGACTTTGATCTTGGATTTTTGATTGGATAAGTGTCGAGGTTTTTGATTTAAAAATCTAATTTAGTTGTGTCTAGTTTCATGATGGAAGTATGATAAAAATCCTTGATAGGGAAACTTTGACATTGGCGCCCACCGTGGGGCACGAGGTCTCAAAAACTTCATGGGCACAAGGTCTCAAAAACTTCATGTCACGGATATGACTATCTGGCATCCTACTACTCCAGTTCAACAACCAGCACTAAGTTCGCCTGTTATTCAGCCGAATTTAGTATTCATCAAAGCAGAACAGTCAGATATCATCAGTAGCTTGCACACATTTATTTTTGAAAATCATACATCTACCACTCAGTGGAGAAACACGGCTACAACTCTGGATAAAGAAGAAGAAAAAGCAGATCTTGCAGTAGGTAGACCAGTTTTGCCACCTCCTTCGTGGAATTAAGCATCCTGGCATACCGAGTTTATATTAGAAGAAGGAGAGGAAATCCTCCTATCCAGCCAGATCCTATTTTTGAAGAAGCTCCTGATCAGTTTACTGAATCAAAAATTTTTGAAGAAGAATCTCCCACTCCAATTGCAGAGATGGGTGATCGTATTATTAACAACAACAATGGTGATGATCATAACGGTCGTAATGTAAGAAATGCAAGATGTCCAGCCCCCTTGCCTTGGGGCGACAATATAGGACCGTTGGCTTTACCAGGACATCATGAATTGCCCAAGGGATCACGCAAGTTTTTCCTGAGATTTCATGGCGATGGTTCAAAACATCCAGATGAACATTTATCAGCATTCACGACGGCTTGTTCCGTTTTGCATGTTGGTCATGAGGACATCGCTGTTCGTCTTTTCATGGAGACTCTTGAAAACAACACAGAAAATTGGTTCAATAATCTTGAGCCAGGAATTATCACTAGTTGCGCTGTCATGAGCGAGAAGTTTTTGGCAAGATTCAAGCCTACCGAAGACAATCATAGATTATTTACACAACTCTCAAATTCAAAGATGGAGAAGCATGAACTGATGAGAGAATTCGTGGCAAGGTTTAATCGCCTTGTTACACGTCTTTCTCACACTTTGAATCCATCTGATGAGATTTTGATGAGTTCTTTCATCAACGCATTGCCGTTAGAAATTGTCTTTTTCTTGAAGATAAGCGAAGAAGAAGATCTACAACACCTTCAGGATGAAGCAATCAAGCTTTAAGATAACATGATTACAACCAGCAAGATGAAAGATGATTCGATCAGGCTGCTCGTGCAAGCGTTGGCTGATCCGTTGCTACAGAAGGTAGCAAATGAAGTGACAATATTGAAAAGACAGTCACCACCTCAAGGGCAATCAGCCTTGCCCTCACCACCTTTTCAATCACAACCAGCGTACCAGCCGAGAAGGAATAATTTTTAGCCGTACAATAATTTCAAGTCAAAGTTTTCACAAGGAGAACCGAGACAAAATAATGAAGCTGAAAATGCTACAGTCTTTTGCACGTTCCATGATTCAGCAGAGCATACCGGGGCTACTTGTCCGAAAAATCAAAGAATGAATCAGCTCATGGGATTTTCCGATTCTGCTCCTAGTTTAGACTTTATACCTTCCAGTTCAAACGTCGTCTCTTCACAACCAGACGAGTTTGATGGCAACTCCACAACGGGATATTTTGATCGAGAACCTGTTAATGAAGAAGAAGAAGAATCCCGTCATTTTTCTCTTGTAGTGAATCACGAGAATATCACCTCACCTGTGTTCACACGGGCTCAACATTTCAAAGCACAGAAGGAGGAAGAGGAAAAGCGGAATTTGAATACAAAAGCAAAGGAAGTAGTTTCTACTTCCAATCAAAAACCTTCACAAGAAAATATCTTGCCAGCGGCTTTAGATACGTCTTTAGCAAGCTTTGACATCGTTTCTTCCATGATGAAGACAAAGGTACAAATATCTCAGCTGGAGTATTTACAAGATCATCCAGAGCAGCTGGATAGAATCTTGAACATTCTTAAAAAGAAGAATGTCGTTCAACTGACATTATTACAATCCTCAGTTCCTGCTGAAGAGAAGCCGAGGCCATTTTATATATCTTTATATATAGGAGGTTTCAAGCTGAGCAATTGCATAATTGACAGTGGAGCTTCGGACAACGTAATGCCCTTACATATTATGAATGCGTTGGGACTTTCGTGCACCCCGACTCAGGAAACGTGTTATTCACTTGAATCCAAACCGGTGCCGTTAGTTGGTCAACTCAAAGATGTGCAAGTGAGGCTAGCATCATGTCCAGAGAAGAAGATTATGATGACTATTCTAGTAGTTGATATTCCTACCAGTTACGGGATGTTACTTAGTAGAATTTTTTGCAAGGATCTTGGAGGATAAATACAGATGGATTGGTCGTTCGTAACGATCCCATTAAAGAAAGGCACTTTCAAGTTAGAGCCGGAAACCAAATCAAAGTTTACAGTGGTAAAGTCCCAAGACCCACATGCTCAAGTGTTGTATCAAGACACGGGTCCAGGCACATATGCTATGGTGTCTGAAGTGACAGATGATTGTCAGAATTTTGCACTTTCCACTGAATTATTAGATGAAGAATCAAAGACGTGGACGATGCAGTTTGATGGAAGTTGTTCGACTTCAGGTTCCAGAGCAGGAGTAGTGATTATCTCTCTCGAAGGTCGTTTATATCCTTTTGTATATAGGTTGCAATTCGATTGTACTAATAATACTGTAGAATACGAGGCACTCTTGTTAGGTCTCAAAAATGCAAAGGATATGGGGATCAAGCTGCTTCAAGTTGAAGGAGATGCAGAACTGATCGTAAAGCAGGTCAGAGAGCAATTTCAGGTTAGAAAGAATCGTCTCCAAAACTATAGGCAGAGGGTATGGAATGCAATCGATTGGTTTGATGCATTTAATATCAAATATATTTCAAGAATGAACAATAGCAAAGCTGATGCACTTGCAGTTTCAGCCGCTCTTTTTATGCCTAACTCTGACTTTCGTCAGAATTCATTTGCTATTGAGCTTATTTATAGACCAGTTGTTCCTGATAATTCAGACAACTGGCAAGTCTTTAGTGATGATGAAGATATCAAAGAATTTCTCGTCATGGGAGACAACTACAAAGAATTGTTCTTTGAAGGGAGTCTGACTCCTCATAAAGAGTCAATTACTGAAGAATATGAGGTTATAGAATCTGGAATCATACAGTTGAAAGGAAATCAGATTCCTAAAGGTTTTGTATCCTTAGAGGTTATTTTTGATAGGCATGATCGTTACATCCAAGATCAGAAAAGGTCAGGGGTGAATACTTCGTCAGAATATAGTCAAGTCAACATAGGTACTGAAGACAAGCCTCGGCTTGTGAATTTGGGCAAATGTTGTACTTCTGAAGAAACTAAGAGGTTTATCGCCTTGTTCAAGCAGTACAAGGATGTTTTCACCTAGTCATATGAAGATTTAAAGGTCTTCACACCCATTGAATTGTCTCACACAATTCTACTGAAGTCTGAAGTTAAGCCTTTCAGGCAGAAACAAAGACATTATAATCCGCGAATTCAAGATACTATCTACGTGGAAATTCAGAAGATGGTGGACTCCAGAATAATTTTTCCTAATCATCACTCCACCTGGGTGTCAAATATCGTTCCTGTGCGCAAGAAGAATGGAGAAATCAGAATTTGCGTTGATTTCAGGAACTTGAATCAATCGTCCTTAAAGGACAATTATCCCTTACCGATCATTAGATTGCAGTGGCTGAGGAGGATCAGATCAAGATAGCTTTCACCATGCCGTGGGGAACGTTTTCTTATGAGAGGATGCCTTTCGGCCTTATCAACACCGGTGCTATTTTTCAGAGAGCCATGGATTTAGCATTTGGGGATCTTAGGAATAAGATCATAGTCGTCTATCTTGATGACTTAACCGTTTTTTCAGATAAACGAAGTGATCACTTTTCACACCTTGTGAAAGTGTTCGAGAGATGTAGGTATCATAAAATATCTTTGAATCTGAAGAAGACAATCTTTGCGGTGACAGAGGGCAAGTTACTTGGTCATATCGTTTCCAAAGAAGGTACCAGAATAGATTCGAATCGGGTGGATTCAATCAGAAACCTATCTCTCCCTACAAGCAAAACGCAGGTGCATTCCTTTTTCGGTAAAGTTAACTTTATCCAAAGGTTCGTACCTGATTTCTTAGAGCTGACAAAGGAGATTTCAGCAATGATGAAGAAGACGTCTACATTTGTGTGGACGAACGAAGGCAAACAGGCCTTTATTAAAATTAAAGAAGCTATTGCTAATGCACCAGTGTTAGTTCGGCCTAACTTTCAGAAGGATTTCATTCTTTATTGTTATGCGTCGGAACATTCATTGTCTGCCATTTTGACACAGAAGCTCAGCGAGGAGGGAGAATCTCCTATTTCTTTTATGAGTGCTAATTTCAAAGATGTTGAGATGCGTTATTCTCAAATTGAGAAGAATGCTTATGCTGTTGTCAGAGCTGTCAAGAATTTTAGGTTTTATCTTTTGAATTCACATACAATGGTGTATGTCACCGATCCAGCAGTCAAAAGTGTGCTTACCCAACAAGAGATGGGCACAAAAAGAGGGAATTGGATCGTGAGAGTTCAAGAATATGATCTAGAGATTAAGCCGACCAAGCTTGTTCGCGGGCAAGGTCTTTGTAGATTATTGGCAGAAGATGGAGATCGTAAGTTCAAGAGCAATGGTGGAATTGGTTCAGACCAAGAAGTTGAAGAATACCTTCCTTTGGTCTTACTTGTTAATTCTACGAAAGAATGGTACACACCTTTATGGTATTATTCAATGTATGGAGAATGTCCACGTCACATGGACAAACAGCAGAAAAGAACACTGAAATTGAAAGCACAGAATTTCGTGCTTGTTAATAACGTTCTGTACAAGCATGGCCTTGACGGAACTTTCCTATTATGTGTCGGAAAGGATCAGCAACGAAGGTTGTTAGAGGCTTTTCATAATCAGGCATGCGGAGGACACTTTTCATCAAGGGTCACTGCATTTAAGATTTTACGAGCACAGTTTTATTGGCCAACTATGTTTCGTGACGCATATGATTGGGTGTACAAATGTCAGTTATGTCAGCAGTTTGCTGGTAAAGTGAAATTGGCATCTTTTCCACTCAGGCCAGTTGTTATTGAAACTCCATTTCAGCAGTGGGGTATTGATTTTGTAGGACCTATCAATCCAGTTTCCAATAAGGGGCATGTTTTTGTCCTTACAGTGACAGATTATTTTACTAAATGGGTTGAGGCAATTCCTACTAAACGAGCTACTTCCGAAGTGGTTTGCAGCTTTCTAAAGGAGAATATCATTTCTCGCTTCGGAGTTCCTCAAAAAATTGTGACTGATAATGCTACCTGCTTCTCATCAAAGGAGATTTTAAGTTTTTGTTTTGATCACGGCATCATGTTGTCCCATTCGTCAGATTATTACCCTCAGGGTAATGGACAGGCCGAATCATCCAATAAGAACATTGTCACAATTATATGCAAGTTGGTTGAGTCAAATCAGCGAGCTTGGCATACTAAGTTATATGACGCTCTTTGGGCTGATCGTATAACTCCAAAAAGAGCTATTGGCACCTCGCCTTTTATACTTTTGTATGGTACAGAAGCTATTCTGCCCATTACATTGGAGTTGTCTGCTTTGCAGTTGGCATCTGCAGTGGAAGATGAAGAATTTTGTGATCCTATTCAAAAGAGGATTTTGCTCCTGATGAAACTTCAAGAAGAAAGGATGGAGGTTGTTGATAAAATCACTCAGCACCAGGAAAGAGTGAAGAGAATTTTTGATAAGAGAGCTCATCATAGAGACTTTCAAGTTGGAGATCAAGTCCTTTTGTGGGACAAAAGGCATGAGCCAAAAGGAATGCATGGAAAATTTGATTCCTTATGGTTAGGGCCCTTCCAGATTCATGAATGTACTGGAGAGAACACCTACATTCTCTCACATCAGGATGGAAGGCTCTTCCCACTTCCTTATAGCGGGCAGTATCTTAAGCACTTCAACCCTCCGGGGGAGGAGTAATATTGTGAATATTTTGTAAGTATTTTTATGCTTTATTCGTTAGGTTGTTTTGTTTTTCCCCATTCTGTGATGTTTTGTCATGTTTTAGGTGATTTAAGTAATCTTGTTTTAGGTGATTTTTAGGTTAAGTTTTTAGGAACTTTATGTTTTAGGTGATTAGGGAAGTCTTGACTCCATATACCCAACTTACAAAGTCACTGGTCTACGAAACACTGAGATTCTAGCGATCTCCTATGTCGTAAGTATCCGACATGGTCACCAGGCGGAGCCTAATGTTGTACCCAAAACCAAAATTTTTGCTTCACTAAGGCATTTTGTTTAATTGAGTCTAATCTTGTTAAAGTGTTGTCAAAAGGTCATTTTTAGGGTTTTCAAATATGGAGTTGGTGTCATATCATGTCAGTCAGTTACTGAAGGAATTTAAGAAAAATGAAAATTTGAACGAAAACCATCAAAATTTTCTATCTCTGGAGAAGGGAGCACATTCTCAAATGGGTGCCCTATCTTTTAGGGGTCCAGATCTTGTTTTTAGGGTTTGTCACCTCCAACAGACATTTGTCCGGCATCACGTCAGCTTCGCAGTGAGCTATCCAACCTGTCAAACGGACTTGTTTTGAGCAAGTTACAGAGGATACAGTGCAAAACAAAGCAAAAGCGAGAATTGGCTAAGTCTAGAGTGAAAAGAGCAACTTTTGAAAAAGGTGCCCTTGATTTTCACCCCTCAGATGATGTTTTCTTGGGAAATGTGTCTTTGCAGCTGCCATGCAGAATGTCATTAGCTTCGCAGTGAACCTGAGATCCAGTCATGAAAGTTGGTAAAACAGAAGTTATGAAGGATTTATTTTTCCCTTCATACGAAATGCAAAAGTCAAAATTTGACTAAGTCTGAGAAAAAGCGCAGCTTTTGGAAAAGGCGCTTGGATTTTTTATCCTTTAGATGTCAATTTTATGGTGTACAGTCTCAAGATACCTTCTGATCAGTTTTTACTTAGCTCTGCAATGCACCTATTAGCCAGCCAATTGGAGAAGTCAGTCAACCAGTGTCAGAGGATGAAAAGGGGTCCCGGCAGAGGTTTTAGCTTAAATTTTCATGAAATTTGGCTAAGTCTGGAATTCGCTTGAGAGTTCAAAGTTGGATTTTCGAAAGTGAGTTGAATGGATGCCTTAACTGGAGTTCTGACTACAGTTAGACTAAATATTTTCTGGGTTGTCATCTTCAGTTCATATATTGGCATGTGGAGTGATCTTTCAGTTCGCATGTCGAGTTAACTAGTTTGCATGTTCAGTTACCTACCTTGCATGTTTAGTTAACTTGATTGCATGTCCACTTAACTAAAGATTATCAGTGAATGTCAACTGGAGTCCACATGCATGGCGAATTTGGATGCAATTGTGCAATTTTTAGTGAAGATGGCACTTCATTAAGTGTCAACTGGAGTTCTAAAAGGGACGAATTGAATGATGAAGCATAGAAATGTGAAGTATGGCGCATGAAGTTGTTAACTTCAGTCATCAAAAGGGTCGCCATATTTAGATTTTGTTGATGAAGCATAATTAGTGAAACTACGGCAACTTTAGTTCCAAAAGGGTTGTTATTTTTAGAATTAAATTGAAGCATAAGTGTGAAGTTGGCGCACTTCTTGAAGGCCAACTAAAGATTGAAAAGGGTCGCTATTTTTAGAACATGATTATTGCATGAAGATGGCGAATTTCTTATCTCAATCAAGATTGTTAACTTTAGTTATCTAAAGGGTTGCCTTAGGTCAAATTTGTGAATCCAAAGCAGATGTGAAGGATGGAAAATTTGATAAGATGGTTAACTGAAGCTAAAGTCGCATGGTTGAGTTGAACTGAAGACTTGAAAGGGAAACCCTAATGCATGATGATTTAATTAGCATATTCGAGTTTCAGTTAACTGTGATGAGGTCCAATTAGAAGCCAAGCGCACTTTTCATGCATTCCTTGCTTAGTGCGAATTTTCAATGATGAAATTCTATATATTTCAGCAATGGCATCCATTATTTCATCATCTTTTGCTCTGAAGCTCATATTCTTCTTGAGCGACCAACAAGCTAAAGGTGCTACAGGTGTCTGAATTCAGCGTTCTTCGAAGCGACGAGTTCAGATTGTTCAGAGGAAGGCGATTCTAGACTTTATTTTCACTTTGCATGCAGGTTTTATCAAGTTCCAGAGAAGAGGTTGGCAGATTTTTCAGAAGTAGATGAGCAAAACTTTCTATCTTCTGTCTTATTTCTTCTATTTCTCACCTTAGGTACTTTCTTCGCATGTCAAAGAAATTCAACGCATATTCAGAATCTGATCATCAGGGTTCTCATATTTCAGCATTTGCAGCGAGACCCACGTCTTAGATTTTTTTGAGAAAATCACCCCGTAGCCTTCATTCTGAAGCTCTGTGCTTTTTTTCGAGAATCTCTTTGCATGTGGGCTTGAATCACATTTTTTCAAGAATCCAGCTATCTGGGTTTGTTCAGAATTCAGTTGTGCACAAAACCCATGTTCCAGAAAAACTTCAAAAATTTCTTTCGTTAGAAGCTATTTTTAGCCTTGTCCAAAGGTTTTCAGAAAGTTCAAGTATATTCGACTTTACAGTCAAAAGTCATCATTTTCAAAATGCAGTTCAATCTAATTGATTACAAGGTGAAATCGGCTCTTACACATAATTTCATCAAGACTTTAGATACAGACCTGAATCATGTTTATCCAGTGGTTAATCTGAGTAGTCTGGAAGGTGTTAGCAGCAATTCATTGAGGAATCTTGAGCATTCCAGGTTACTGGCAGCAGCATCCGTTCCTATTACTATCTTCGATCTTGAGTTTGTACTTTCTTGCATCAAGCATTATGACTCATCTTCACGAAAAATCAGATCGGTAGATGGAAGAGTTGTTTGCAGTCTCAAACCAAAGGACATAGAGAAATGTTTTGTTATTCCCCCTCGTTCAGATAACTTTACTGTGGTTCTTGAGGCTTGTGAGAAGATATGGGATGCTGATCAACAACGTTCACAGAGAAAAGTTGCTCAGAAATGGTTGACAGTTCAGAAAACTAATTTGCCTAAGAAGGTTGGTCGCGGTGAATTCAAAGAGGAAGGTGTTGTTTTGATAACTTTACTCAATCGAGTTACCGGTCAGTCAAATGCTAGCACTTTCCATCCATGGATGTTTTACCTGATTACCAGAATTCTTGATGGCACAGAGCATTTTGATTGGGCTATGTTGATTAGTGATTGCTTACATCAGCAAATTACTAACTTTCTCAAGTATCACGAGTTTCATATGGTATCCTACTTGGTTTACTTGGTTGCATTTCAAAGTAGCTACAGGCTTCTTAAAACTAATGGCACCCTCGGTGTTCAGCATGTTCATGAGTATTATCCTCAGTTGGAGTTTTCTCAATCCGAGAAGGACTTCCGAGCAGTGAATGATCACTTTTCCATGAGAACCGTGAGAGATCTTGATGAGGAGATGCACACTCGCATTTCTGTCGAGGCCAAATCAGCAATGGAGACTTGGGCGGATTGGTTTATCCAGTTCCCTACTTTCACGTACATCTGGGTTTATGGATATGTTGGAGAGCCCCTGATGTTACCGAGATACCCTTCAGATAAGCTCATTTTCATGGAGTTTCTCAGACAGATGCAGCATGTCCATTTCTTTCTTCGTAGTCGTCATAAGACTGTGGCTAATTTTCCATTCACATTGGGAATTTTCACATGCAATGCGGTGACATATGCCAGGTTTATGTCTACTGAGATAGAAAGGTTCAAACTCAAGCCTTATATTGAGAGGCGTTCCTATGATCCTCTCGGTCATTATGCAGATCGGTTAGAGCGAGGGATTGCACATACGCCAGCACTTGAGGATTTCTGGGCTAATTGTGAAGATGAATTCGAGGTTTGTCGTCATCACTATTGTAGACTCACTATCGGTCAGCTTTCTGATTACCTGTCAAAAGATGTTGATGGTCTATTGGATGATGACGGAGAAGTTCTTCTCAATTCATATGTTAAGGATCAAGTTGCTTGGCAGCCACTTCGCTCACCTGATTGGTATGCTAAGGAGAATACTTCTATTGAAGAGGTTTCCAGATCAGTTATCAAGACTAGCAAGTTGTTCTTGGAGAGAAAATGAACGCGGAAGTCAATTCCTGTAGCAGAGCTGCCAAAGGATTTCTCTTCGTTGCCTTCTACTTCTAGAGCGAGACCCAGAGTCAAGGCCATTATAATACCTCCTGAAGGGGTTAGACTTAGTGGAAACACAGGGAAAAGAGCTACTGGAAAGAGGAAGTAGAAACAAGTTGAAAAGGTTCCTGAGGTTCCAGTAGAGACAGTTATTCAAGCGGAGCCTCACATTTCACTTCCTAGTTTGCCTCACATACAACCTATTGACATAGATTCTGAGCCTGAGACACTAATTCAAACAGGATCGGGGACAACCGAACCACCACAGGTTGATACATCAGGGACAGTCTCTCCTCGGATGGATGATATGGCTCAGTCTTGTTGGCTCGAGAAGTCTTTAGGGAGACAAAGGCGTGAACCTTCGTACAACCTTGACTTATCTGAATTCGGTGAACCTTATCAGAGAAGGTCAAACAAGAAGATCAAGAAACAGGTGCACATTGAAAAGACTCCAGAATCAGAGATTGTTATTGAAGTTGCAGTTCCTCCAGAAGGTAAAAGCTTAGATGAAGTCGAAGTTGGTGACTTTATATTTACTAAGGCTAATCTTGGTAGGACTACATGAGAGACAGATGTATCTCTTCTTAAGATTGTTACCAATAATCTTGAAGAGCGTATCACCAAAGATGGAGAAGATAAGGCATTACTTAAAGCTGAAATTGGTCAACTTCGTCAATACATTTCTGATCTTGTTCATGGAAATCTGAGTAGAGCATCTATTCTTCCTCAGAGTACACCTGCAGAACAACGAAAACTGGATCAGTTAGTCAGTCATGGCAGACTTTTGGACAACTGGATTGAAAGTTTAGTTGCTGCTGGTAGAACTCTTCTTGCAGATTTGTATCAGTTAAGGAATGATGCACATAAACTCCGTCAGGGTATTCAGTTGCTGGAGATTGCAATTGTAGAGAGTTTGGCAAAAGATCATGTTCTTGTATCTCAGTTATCAGTTGCATATGATGCCTTGGAGATAGTCGAGGATCAAGAGAAAGTTTTTACTTGGAGAGAGCAGCACCTTCTCAGGACATAAATATGTGAGAATATTTCTACTAAGTTGTTTTCACTCAAGGATGATGTGGTTGGAGTACTTGCACTTGTCAGTGGCTTCGTTGTTCAGATTCCGTGTCATTATCTTCTGGAAGATGGCACGTATGTTGAGTTGAACAAAGTACAAGCAGAGTTCGAGACGCTGATTTGTGACAGCCTTGAAGGTGAACCTATGGCACCTAAATTAGAGAATATTTTAGTGATTGCAGCTAGTTTCAGAAAGGCGACTAAAGAATGTAAAGATGGCATGCATACGATCACAGAGAGTGGCAGAGAACTGAAGAAACAGACTATTGTTTTGAGCAGCGTTAAAGTGCCAGATGACAGAGAGATTGATGAGTTCTTGGTCGAAGTGTTAGACCGAGTTGACATGGAGTGATCTGCCAGTTGGAACCTGCAGTTAATTTCAAGGGTTGAGTCATGAGCAGCAGTTAACTCAACTTTTAGTCTTGAGTTTACTTGCTGACTTAACACATGCTTATCTCGTCCTTGGAATTATCAACACAGGAGTTAGGGTTAGGGTTTCCAGTTAACTGAAGGTAGTGTCCAGTTAACTTTGCTTTAAATAAGGACGTGCATGCTTGCACATGGTCCATTTAGGTTATTTGTACCAATTAACTGATGGTAGCTTTCCAGTTAACTGTATAGTTTACTTCATTAGGGTTTAATAATTAATCTTGCATGCATTTGCGAGACTGTAGTTGACACAAGGTGATTTTAGGGTTCCCTACACCTTGATGTATATAAATAAGAGCTTTTGCTCATTTGTAAATAACTTTTTCTTGAGAGAGAAATATATGCTGCGCCTACCTTGCCCTCAATATTGCTCTTTTGGTATTTGTTCATGCGTCTTTGCTATTACAGTTAATTGCTATGCCACATAGGGTTCCATGCGATTGTGATAGTGAATTATTTCCATAGTTTAGATAAATATGTCTTGTGAATCTTTTATCATTATTGATCAAGCGTTATGCCACATAGGGTTTCGTGAGATTGTAATGATAAATCTGTTTTGTGAAGTATTTACTGTTATGATCAAGTGTTATGCCACATAAGGTTCCATAAGGTTGTCGTGGTAAATACTTCTCTTAGTTTAGATAAATCTATTTTGTGAATCTTTTATCATTTTAATCAAGTGTTATGCCACATAGGGTTTCATAATATTGTGATGATAAATCTGTTTTGTGAGTCTTTACTATTATGATCAAGTGTTATGCCACATAGGGTTTCATAAGATTGTCTTGGTAAATTCTTAAATCTGTTTTGTACCCAATAAGCTTGTTTAGATTGAGATGATAGATGCGCCACCTTGCCTTCAAGTAGAGAATCTAAACACGTTTATCGTCCGATAGTCATAACCTTGCTCCGTTTTCTCATGCTCTGATTTCTTGAGGGAACTGGATAGAATTTAAGTTATTAAGTTTAGTTGTAGTTAGTGAATCTGCGAAACCAGAGAAAATTCTCAGCTGCAATGTATATAGTTTTCGAGAAAGCCTTGTACCTCTAAAGCTGAAACAAAAAGACAGGAATTAGTTTAGTTTATTTCCCTTTGTAGGTATTTTTGTAAAGCACAATGAGGGAGCTTCCCCTCCTAATTTGAAGAGCACTCATTGCATAGTGTGCATAGCTGTCTGTACCAACTCTTACTCCAGAGGTGCTAGTTGTTACGCCAACAGACACAAAAAAAAATCTCAGATTTAGTGATAAGGACACTTTGCAAGACGTTTCAAGACCTAGGCATAATAGTAAAGTTTTCTTTTTGTATAATTCAAGTGTTTTGGACTATGGAAAAAATGTTTTGGACTGATGAAAACCTTGCTTTCGATATGGGCAGACTGACAAACTATCTTACTAACTCTCTATTTTTCTGACTTTCTGGAGCGCTAAAATAGAGACACGAAGCGCTAAAACAGAATAGTGATGCACTCTAACAGAGCAGTGAGGTGCTATAACAGAGCAATGAGGCGCTAGAACAGAGATCCAAAGCGCTAAAACAGAGCTGGGACGTGCTATAATAGAGCAATGACGCGCTATAACAGAGACCTAAAGCACTAAAAAAGATCTGGGACGTGCTAGAACAGAGCAGTGAAGCGCTAGAACAGACACCCAAAGCGCTAAAACAGAGCTGGAACGTGCTAGAACATAACCATGAGGTGCTAAGACAGGAAACTATCTTACTCTATGAAACTCACTTGGTCTGGTATCGTATTGTATGGCTGGTTGTGGGATGTATTCTGGACGAATTCTTTGACTGTGATTGTGGTGTTGCCTAAGAGCCCTTCTTTGATAAAATGCTTGTGAATCTAAGGGAGCTACAGCATAGTCGTCCGTATAACCTCTAGAGAAATCGTGATATCTATGAATAAAAGTCCTATGTTGGAGTAGAACTTTCCTGCTTTGATATAAAAATCGTTGCTTTCTCAGAAGTTGTTTGTATGTAAGTGTTTTCTTTGGCTTTCTGATTCATTTGACAAGAGATTTCTTGACAAATTTGGTGGATACCCAATCTCGAATCATGAGAATTTCACAAATGTTTTGATTTTGAAGATTTTTGTGATGATCTTATCTGAATTTAATGAGAGAAAACACAGCAAGCAAGAATAGAATGGTTGACTTTAAAATCCTAGAATCTAAACAGATAGTGTATGTTCTTAAGAATCAAACATGATTCTTCTTGATTTTTACTGGTTTATAACAGATAAGACACTTCAGATAGACTCACTCTTAGAGACAAAAGGTCATCGTTATATACTTGAACGGCCCACAGCTTGGAATTGTGTTGACTCACACAGCCATGTCACCCCCTAGAGGGCGCCCGTGTTTTTGTCTTTTCCAGGTGCGTACTCAGAGTGACGAAAGTGGATACCGGATTATCATTTGATGGATGCATGTATTTCTTCTCTTTATTGGGTGCTTGAGATAGAGGTTTCATGTGAGTTTTTTCAATACTATTTTGCTACCAATATTGCCCCAAATCTCTTGTTGGTGATATTGTGATGCCCATAAATTTAAACATAAGATAACCCACTTAAACTTTTTGTTTTGACAAATTAAACATAGCCTTTATAAAATTTCAACTTGCAATGTTTTCAAGGACTTACCAAGAGATGACAAGTACACTTATGAGTTGCTTCTCTCATGACTTAATACAAAAATGGTATAAACTAAGGACTCCTAATGACCATGAGCGAAGGCTTGTAGGCTAACTCAAAAGTATATAATAAGAAAAATGGAAACCCCAAGATTACTAGAAAGTTTGAATGACACAACGCAACACAACACAATAATCAAATCAAGATCACTTGAGAGTAACACCATAATTGGTGATAATTTCATAATAAATTCTACTCTATTGTATTAGAAAGGTTATTCCACTAATATGGAATACAATATCATACTCTCTTTTAATCAAATGTGCAATATAATTTATTCACATTGTGTGTCAATGAAGGATTGTTAATTCATCCATGATATGATAGCTTCATAAAGGTAATATATTTTTACACTTTACATTCTTACTTTTACCAAAAATTATCCCTTCCTTTGGATAAGTTTATTCTAGATGAAGTGCTACTGTGAGACTCTGCCCTCTGTGTTCTTGTTGAGTCTACGTGTTTCGATGATCCTTGTCCAACATTCCATGTTCCTTAATATTGGGTGTTATACCTAAGTTAGGAGAGATGGTTGTTCACTTGATAGATTTAGGATAAGGTTAACTAGAAATTTTTATCTATTTAATGGGTGACACGGTTTCTCTATGCTAGTCAGATGTGTTCTTTTGTTTGATTATGCACATATGTGTTGCACGAGATGTTCAACCTTGATGAGTTAGGGATTATCTAATTGTTAGTTGTGATACTATATTTACATTAGATGTATTGAGTTAAAGGAGTCATTGGTGATTGGTAGTTGGCTTATTATGGATGATATACTATTTAGTACAAGAGTTACCCTTCGATGTGATCTTTTGGGTGGATATGGATATATTCTAGATGATTTTGAGACTTAGTATTTTATCGGCACATATTCATTCACTGAGGATGGTATTTAACATGATATTATATTTTATGGTTGATGATTAGACTAATGCATATTTTGGAAGGTATTGATATAAAATTGTGGATGTTATGTTTATATTCATCATTTAATAATTCATGTTATGGTCATTGTGATTGATGTATTGTATATGTTACCTTATGGTTGATTAGTTGATTTATAATTTTGTGATTATGATGGTTTATGTTGGTACATGTATATTATACAATACTGAAACCTTTTAGTTGAGTATATAGGAATTTTATACCCATAGAATTGAGGAGATTCACTTAGCCACTTTGTGTGGTTGTACAAAATGGGGCCTTGGAATAGGATCCTATGGGTTATAGATTTTTATGTTAAGTTATGTCATTTTCAAGTATTATGTGCATCATGTATTATGTGATTATGCTTTATGCGAGTTTTTCATTTCAATTTTAAAAGTAAATTTTAAGTGCATTTTGAGGGGTCTAGGGTGTGTTTTATATGCTAAAATTTAGCCTAGGACCTAAAGGTATAAGGGGGAAGGTTATTTTTGTTATTTTTAATCTTTAAAAAGTGTTTTAACCCTTCTTTTGTCTCCACTCATAAGAGTGACGAAAAAGAGAGGGTGGTTAAGTGGTTGAGATGATTATGTGAGGGAGTTATTTATCCCTTTTCTTTAAAACCTCTTCCTTATGGAGAGGAGAGTGTTACCTTGCTTATTTTGACTTTCATTTTTTTTGTTTTGTTCTTGGGATTTCTTGGGAGGACAAAAGGAAGGGATATTTGGAGGAGGAAGAGTCTACCATTGTTGGGATTATATCTAATTGTTAGTCATTGTACTATATTTACATTAGATGTTTTGAGTTAAAGGGGTCATTGGTGATTGGTAGTTGGCTTACTATGGATGATATATTATTTAGTACATGAGTTACCCTTCGATGTGATCTTTTGGGTGGATATGGATATATTCTAGATGATTATGAGACTTAATATTTTATCGATGCATATTCATTCACTAAGGATGGTATTTGACATGATATTAGATTTTATGGTTGATGATTAGACTGATGCATATTTTGGAAGGTATTGATATAATTATGGATGTTATGTTTATATTTTTCATGTAGTAATTCATGTTACAGTCATTGTGATTGATGTATTGTATCTGTTACCTTATGATTGATCATTTGATTTATAATTTTGTGATTATGATGGTTTATGTTGGTACATGTATATTATACTATACTGAAACCTTTTAGTTGAGTGTACAAGAATTTAATACCCATGGAATTGAGGAGATTCACTTAGCCACTTTGTGTGGTTGTACAAAATGGGGCCTTGGAATAGGATCCTACGGGTTATAGATTTTTATGTTGAGTTATGTCATTTTCAAGTATTATGTGCATCGTGTATTATGTGATTATGCTTTATGCATGTTTTTCATTTCAATTTTAAAAGTAAATTTTAAGTGCATTTTGAGGGGTCTAGGGTGTGTTTTATATCTAAAACTTAGCCTAGGACCTAAAGGTATAAGTGGGAAGGTTATTTTTGTTATTTTTAATCTTTAAAAAGTGTTTTAACCCTTCTTTTATCTCCACTCATAAGAGTGACAAAAAAGGGAGGGTGGTTAAGTGGTTGAGATGATTATGTGAGGGAGCTATTTATCCTTTTTCTTTAAAACCTCTTCCTTATGGAGAGGAGAGGGTTACCTTGCTTATTTTTCCTTTCATTTTTTCTATTTTTTTCTTGGGAGGACAAAAGGAAGATATATTTGGAGGAGGAAGAGTCTACCAATGTTGGGATTATAGCATATTGAGGTATTTCTTTCTTTTGACTCTTTAAAAGAATATTTTTATGTAAATTTTCTTGTGTAAGATTTGATTGAAAGGGTTGAATGTGTTGTAGTTTATGGTGTCTTTTGTTGTGTTGGGTTGTTTTTTGTGTGTTCTTTGTAGGGAAGGTAACCCCCTCTTGTATAGTGGAGCCTTGGTCCTCCATGTGTAGGGATTTGAGTGGGAGTAGCTCCCTCATATTGGGGCTTTTCATTTTGGGATAAGAGTATCCCATTCATCTAATGGCCATTACTAGTGGTATGAGTACCCTTGCATCTTGGGATAAGAGTATCTCTTTGATATATTTACAAATATGATGTTGGGAGGAATAAGGGTGTGGATTTGGTTGTGGTGTTGTGGTGTTGTGGTGTTGATGGTATGGAGATTATGTGGAGTACTATAGTGGAGATGTGATTATGATGTTTATATTAATTTTTCCCATGTTTGGTTGAGCCCCTACTCCCCCTAAGTGGTTACCTTTGGGGTAAACCAATGTAATAGAAATGTGTTTGTTCTTTTGTGAATGGTTTGTTATGAGGGTTTTATTGTATATATGTAAAATATTATTGTAGTACATGATGTGCTTGAGTCTTGAGTTGAGTTGTTCAAGTGGCTAAGTGAATACTCCATGCTTGAGGGTGGGTTGTCTCACAACCCTACGGTTGGGTAGAGAGCCAATAGGTAAATTGTTGTTTTTCCTCCTTGTTTCTTATCAAATCTCTTGGAGGGAGTCTTGAAGATGCCTTGAGATTTGTGCAAGTAAAAAAAACAAGAAAATGTTCTATTGGAATCAAGGGGAGAAGTTCTTAATTGGTCTTGTATTATGTACTTCCAATTTCTTGAGTCCTATAGGGATTATGATTGCTTTAGTTACTAAAGATTGGAAAATGATGTTGTAACATAGTAAAACAAGTGATATTAAGCAATACAATGCAATAAAATCAAAACTAAACCTACGCTAACAACAAAGAACAATGGAATGTAAATGCATAAACACAAGAATTATCTCACCAAAATTCTATGTAATTCCATGAATAACCTCGATTGCACTTATCCATTTTGTTGTTGTATGATAATTTCCCTTAGATTTTCTCTTAAGTATGCAAGTATAGCCTATGATAGTGTTATTTGTAAAACATTGAAGATTCTAAAGTTTGATTGCTTCCAAAAGTCATAAGATTTCTAGAGGAGGAATAATGATGAAGGTCAAGCCAATTTATAGAAAACATGGTTTTTGAATGACAAGCTCAGATTAAAAGATAATTCGATGATTGAGATTGAAATATGTGACATGCATTCGAATTAGGGTTGAATTAGTGCGAGTTAAAAATCATAAAACGTAGAGATTAAATTAAATAATAATTTAATCTTTAGTTAGGACTGTTCAAAACTCAGAAGAATAAAGTTTTCATGTAAAGATGAAGATAGATGATGAGGATAGATTAATTAAATAATTAAAGTTATTTAATTAATAGAGGTTAGCACACAAAAGATAAGAATAAGTCTAGATAACAAATTGATTAAGGCATAGAGTCTATTCATCTAAGACAATCAAATATTAAATCATCAGATAATTGAATGATCAATTTAGATCTATACATAAGTGATAAATGATTAATTAGATAACACAAAGATTATCCAATCATAGAAGAATATGCCAAGAATAAACCTTTTTATGAATTAAATAACAATTCAATTCAACATTCAAAATTTGAGGATTAAATTAAATAAATAAAGATTTATTTAATTAATCAGATAAAAGGTTAAAGAATAATTAAATAATTTTAAATGATTATTTAATTATAGTCGTAAATGTGATGAGAATTAATTAAATAACAATTTATTTAATTTTATAAAGAGGATAAACTTAATTAGCAACATAATTAAATAAATAATATTTAATTAATTAATCAAGATTGAATAAAGGCAAAAATGAATTAATTAAATAATTAAAGTTATTTAATTAATAGAGGACAAATGAATTTTAGAAAATAATCAAATAATTAACATTATTTGATTATAACAAATGAAGATATTAATTATGATAAAAATTAGAGTTTGAGGCTTAGTCCACAATTTTCAATGTCTACAGTTTGCCCCTCTTTGACATAATGTCATTTAGGCATTTATTTCGACGAATAAAAAAATAATATTCCCCAGTCATGCCCCGATGTGAAATAGGTAAGGGTAATGCCCCCTTGGGGAAAATGACAAATTTTAAAAAAATTCAAAAAATTTGGAAATTTTCCTGATTAGGTAATTGATAGTCAGAAGTTTGATGGTGGCAACAAAAATCAATTTCAACGAAGTTTGGTAGGTGATATAGTCATTAGAAGTTTGTAAAAAGTGTGCCCAGTATAGTACACAAGGTGTGAGAGAAAACCCTCCAAAACCCTACGTATAAATAGCATTTGGGTGAAAAATGAATTCATTTTCACCCCTTAAGTTTAGAAAACCTTGTTTTTTTCTTTGGGGCATTTAGCGAAAATGTCACTCATTCCATATGCTAAGAACCAAGGTCATCGAGTTAGGACTTTCAAATGGCCAGCCGACATAGGACCCCTAGTATGTACTCCAAAACCATCTTTTGCATTTTCAAATTTCATGCATTTTTAGGCATTTAAAATTTATTTTTCAAATGCGTCACTTTGTGTTTGACACAAATGTGTTCATATGTGACACATTTGGTCACGATACAATGCATTTGGAAAAACATGTCTAGGCTTGTTTTTGCATATAGGTTAAATCAACGCATTTTTTTTCTTTTGTATCACATTAGTAGTTTCGAGTTGCATTTGTTTAGTACAGTGTCACATGTATTATAGTTCACCGCATTTGATATATTGTGTCACATTTGATTTATTGAAATGCATTTTTAATGTTAAATGACACATCTGTAGTTTCACAACAAATTTGTTAATAAAATGACGCATTTTCCTATCAATTTTTTTAAAATTTTTGCGTTGTAAAAATTTCCTTTATAGTTCTGACAAGGTATTCGTTATGCCTTTGTAGGTTACTTTGGATCTGATATACACTCGGGAGTTGAAGCCAACTACCTATGAGTTGTGAGATCAATTACAAAGTGTGGAGAGATGGTTGATATGAAACCTTTGATTGCATCATGTGACATTTATGCCCACTATTTGGGCAAACCGAGGGATGCTTACTAAGCTTTGTGAGTGGTGGCATTCAAACACATCATCTTTGCATTTTCCTATAGGAGAGGTGACTATTATCTTAGAGTATTTCTATAGGATTCTTCGATTGTTAATTAGGGGCGAGAGAGTCCTCTATGTTAGATCTAGAGCAGTTATAGTGAGCTAGCCCATTTCTATGTGTATGATGATATTAGACAGCTGGGTATAGAGCATTATGAGATCAGATGGCATGTCCTTGCTGAGAGATATGAGCAAATAGATTGCATGTTGTGCACTTTGATTGTTGGGATTGTTTTACCTGACCGTCGAGGGCATGGGTTTCTTATTAGGTGGGGTGAGATGTTGGTAGGGATGTTAGAGAGACAAATTGTTTATATATGGGGCCTCTATTTACTTGCAATGTTATATTTTCACTTACATGATATAAAGTACAAGGAGGCATAGTCTATGAGTTGTGGTACTACTCTTTTGATGATCTAGGCATGGGGGTACATTGTTGTTTTCCACCCACCAGTTGTATTTGAGTTAGATGATAGATCTTATGTTTTTCAATATGTTGGGACCATCAGTCAAACTCATATGGGATACACAGGGTACTACAGGCACACTATTGACACCCTCATGTAGTTTATATGGAGGCCTTACATGGATTGTGCGTAGTGGCGAGATGAGCATCAACTCCTGCCTTTTTGTCGACAGACACAATATCTAATTAGGAGGACCGTGTCGAGAGTTCACATTATTGAGAGACACCTACTAGATAGAATCCTCAAATAGTTTGGTGAGGTACAAGATGTGCCACAAGGCCGAGCTGAGTTTTCTAGATCTTCTACGAATGTTTCTTTATGGGGGCCATAGATTCCTATAGCGACAGCGAATGCGGACATATATGCACTATAGCTTGTATAGTGGGGTTGGAGGGGTGGAGTTGTAGATTTAGAGATGACAGATGCATATGATGCCTGGTGGGAGCAGCATAGGCCTGTGCCTTTGAAAGATCTCGATCAGCCAACACCTGTAGAGCGAAAAGGGGTAGGACCACGAGGCTGTTGTGGTGGTAGAGGAAGTGGTAGAGGTGGTAGAGGTGATGGAGGTGATGATGGGAGAGGAGGAGGTGGGAGGGGTGGTCAAATGGGGTCGGTGAGGCAGTAGAGGCCGAGGCCCAGATTTGTTACCTATCCATGAGGAGGAAGGGGAGGGAGAGGAAGTGCCTATCTTGGAGGTGGGTGGAGGAGAGGAGCATGTTGCAAAGGAGGTAGTTGGTGAGGAGCATGTTGCAGAGGAGGTTGTTTGTGAGGAGCATGCTGAAGAGGAGGCGGAGATGGATTCCCTTGGTCTACTAGCAGGATATGATGACATATATGATGATTTTCTAGAGGAGGATATGGGAGATCAGGAGAGGGAGCTCCGAGACAAGATTGTTGAGGAGTGGGATGTTGATGAGGGAGAGAGGCCATGATGAGAGGAGGGTCCCATTGATCAACAATTGGCCTATTTGTAAGCCCGAGTAGAGGCCTTGGAAGAGTGAGTCAGAGCTATAATGGTGGAAAGGGATGCGATGCAGAAGGAGAGGGACAATGCCTACTTGGAGAGAGATCAGGTAGTGGCATGGAGGTAGTAGATGGAACAAATATTTTAGGAGTTTACCACTCTTTGCACTGGACCAGTTGTAGCTTTCACTCGTGAGTTAGTTAGAGTTGGAGACAAAGAGAGATATTATAGAGATTTGTATGAGCAGGAGGTACCTCCTGAGAGATGGGCTCTTAGTTATCTGCAGGTGCATAGTAGTAGTTCATGTAGCAGGTCACACAACAAAGCCCACAACACTAAGGTTGTCATAGGACCTCACAGGACAAGACCGTATGATAGGCCCCCTTCTACACAGTGGTCATCAACACCTCCCTATCAGTCACCTCCTCACTCTCTGCATGGTAGTAATGGGAGTTTAGCCTAGGGACATGTTTTATTTATTTGTAGACACTGTATTTTGATTATAGAGCCTACGAGCTCCATTTTGAGAGTTACATTCTGACATTGTACTGTGACACTTTTTGAGTGATATATATATATATAAAATTTGGTGACGATTTATATGATATGTAGTTTTCTATATGATTATCCAGTTTTCTATTTGATATGCAGTCTTCTATATATGCATGTGTTATGGATGCCGGTATTTACTTTATGATGTTAATGCAACCTATGATGTTATGTTGATTCTATATGATGATGTATGCATTTACTCTTTTTGGTATCTATGGGTGTCATGTATGTATTTATGATTATGAGATGTGATGTGATATATGTATTTACAATGCCATGTAAATGTAATTTGTTGTGGGAATATCCTATACAGTTTATAATGGTGGATGCATATTATGTTATGGATTCCTAGATGCAATGGATTCCTATACTTTTTTTTGTTTTCAAATGCAACATATATGTATGATTTAATATATATATATATAGGAATGTCTAAATGATGTTCTTAACATGAATGATATGTAGGATGCATTATTTTTTTGTGTCACAAGACTCCATCATAATGCAAGAAAGATGAAATGTTAGTGTGAAAAAGATGAATAGTAACATAAAAGGCAATGGATGTTAGTATTAAAAATCTCCAATGTTTTTCTGAAACATAATATGCCTTGCATTAAATCATAATTAGGAATTAAATGATACAAATGGACAAAAAAAACCATGATATGAGATAGACCAAGATGTGCAAGGTCATCAACTTGCTAAAATAGACAGTCGCAGACAAGGAATGTCCTAACTCATACTAAGGGTAATGTTGTCCCAATATTTTTTTCAAGACAAACAACAAAAAACAAACAAATAAAAGATGAGTCATGAGACATCATTGCTCCTCTAAATCCTTCATGGGACATCCTCGAGGAAGCTAGTAACCTAACTCAAAGACAAATCCAAAAGATAGCCGACAAACAACAATCAAAGAAAAAGAGTCCCAATACATCGTTTCTTCTCTAAATCCTTCATGGGACATCCTCGAGAAAGCTAGTAATCGGACTCAAAGACAAAGCCAAATGAAAAGATAAGACAAAACAAGTCATAATGTCAACAATCCATAAAAATATTTTCCAAAATTTGATTTGTTTGTTGTTTAATTGTCTAGGATATTTGATAAGATGATTGTTTGATAAAGCCTAATTTCAAGAATGACACATACCGTATAAGACATTGAGTCTAATTTCAATTTTGTGACTATCTGTATAAGGCATTGATAGAGCCTAGTTTCAAAAAGACACGTACCATATAAGACGTTGAGTCTGGTTTCGATCATGTGACCACCTGTATAAGGAAATGATGATTGTTTGACTAAATGATCATGTCTGTTTTCAGGAAGGACACATCCTGTATAAGACATAGGTTGATTGTTTTTGTTATTGCTTTGGCAATTTGTTTGATTTTGACTTGATGACCTTGTTGACTTGTTTATCTTGTTGATGCATGACTTTTCTTGATGTTATGAGAATATATGACATGATGAACCCTAAAGCACTAACCTAGTGTGGCCTCGGGGGATCATCAATTAATGGCCTTCCCTATGTTATACACGAAGAGACCTCGTAGTTCGACTAGACTTTAACTAACATGACTGACTGAAAAAGATTTGATTGATTTGAAGATATCTGACGTGTGTGATAGTGAATGTGATGAACCCTAATGGACTAACCTAGTGCAGCCTCAGGGGCTCATCGATTGATGGCATCACCTACGTTATACACATAGAGACCTCGTAGTTCGACATGTCCAATGACTTTGTCTTAAAGACAAATTGGTTGAGTCATGATTTTATACAAAAAAACCTAAAAGAACTAACCTAATTCCTTGGGGGCACATCAGCAAATGGCCTTGCCTACATCTACTCACAGAGGCAATGTAGTTTGACAAAGACAAAGACTGACTGATGCAACTAACTCTGACTCTATTTTTGGATTTTTTTGACATGTTTTGATTTTTTGTCTTTTTGAAAGTTTTTTATGTTTTTGGATTTTTTTAGGACATTTCGTGATGTTTTTGATTTTTTTTTTTTTTTTGGTTTTATGCCCTCTAAACAGCCATTGTAAGAACCAAATGACATAAGTCAAGTGCCTACCTCTAGTCGGGTATAAGACCAATTTATTATGAATTTGATTGAATAGGGATATGAAGTGTTCTTGATGTCAATCATTCTAAGTTTTGGAAAGGAAAACCATTTATTATGAATGATATGTACAAGTGGTGGATAGGAAAGATAGGTGATATGACCAAAAATTTAGATTGGAATGATGGTAGACGAAGAAGCAGAGTTGACTACACATGGCACTTGTTTGCCAAGTTTTCACCATGGTACTTATCCAAAGTGCCACTGAAGTGGTTTTAAGTATTGGTGACTTATTTTTCTTTACTGTTTTCTTGATTTTTTTATTTTTTTGATGTTACCAAGATGCCTATTTTCTAGGTTTTCACCTAGGTAACGATTTTTTTGATTATTTTATTTTTTTTCATATTTTTGATGATTAAGACAAGGCTATTAGAAGCTATGCATAAAACTTCTTTAGATGAAGGTTGTTGATTGGAGCTGATAGTGGTTCTCCTTTAGGAGTAGAGAGTTGGTACGGTCCTAATCCAAAGGCTTCTGTGACAATGTAGGGTCCTAACTAGTTTGGTTTAAACTTTCGTGGCTTTTCTCTTTCTACTTGATTCTTTGGATTTTCCATTAAAACTAGGTCACCAATGTCAAAATTTTGATTCAATAATTTCCTATTGTAGCTATGATGAAGATGATTTTGATATGCTTGAAGACAATCTAGTGCCTTTTTTCTTCGTTCATCTAGGAACTCTAGCTCATATAGTCTTGACACACAGTATTCTTCATCATCAATATGCCCTTTCAAAGATACCCTTAGTGAAGGAATCTTGACCTCAATAGGAAAGATGGCTTCAAAACTAAATACCAAGGAATATGGAGTGGCACCAGTGGAAGTGCGGATGCTTGTGCGGTAAGCCCATAAGGCAAGGTTTACCTGTAAATGCCAATCATGACTAGCATCATTGATAGTATTTTTAAGGATTCTGAGGATTGTTTTGTTAGATGCCTCAGCTTGGTCGTTACCCTATGGGTAATATGAAGTAGAAAAGTGGTGTTGGATATGGAATTATTGGTAGAGGTGACAAACTTCTTGGTTTTTAAATGGGCAACCATTATCTGTGATTATGGATTGAGGAACACCATAATAACAAATGATGTAGTTAAATGGATGAACTTAGAAATTTGTATGCCGGTAATGTAGGTCATAGGAATGGCTTCAATCCACTTGGTAAAGTATTCATTCGTAGTAATGATGAATTTATGACCGTTGGAGGATGTAGGATGTATCTTACCTATGAGGTTGAGTCCCCATTGGGAAAAGGTCCATGGTGACATTATTGGATAGAGCTTCTAAGTTAGTGCATGTATCAAGTCTCTGTGTATTTGACATTGTCGACATTTCTTGACAAAGACATATTAGTCCTTTTCTATTGTATACCAATAATAGCCCAGTATCATAATCTTCTTGGATAAGGTAGGACCGCTAGAATGGGATCCAAATATACCCTCATGTACCCTATGCAAAGTTGCTTGTGCTTCTTCAGTATCGATACATCTCAATAGGGTATTGTCTAGGGCACGTCTATAAAGGGTATCTTTGATGATGGTATACTTAGCTGACTTACGGATAAATGTCCTACATTGGTTATTTGAGAGATCAAGGGGTAGGATTTTGGCATGGAGGTAGTCATTTAAGTCTTTGTACCACAGGAAATTGGGGCCAACAATTTCATACACCATCTCTGAATCTAGGATGTTAAAGGAAAGGACCAAAAGTTGTTCTACCAAAAACTCAAATTTAGGCATGTTGCTAGGTATGTCCAATAGTGAAGCAATAGTTTCCATGGTGTCTACTACCATGTTCTAAATATGAGGTATTTGATGAAAGACGATCTTGTCAAAATATTGTTTGAAACTATGTGTCATCCTCTTGTATGGTGAAATCTTTTCATCTTTGGTTTCATAGTCATCATTAACTTGTCAGACTACCAACTAAGAATCACCATAAACTTTTAGGTGCTTAATCTTCCATTTGATTGTCATTTGTAATCCTATTACAAGAGCCTCATATTGTGCTATATTATTAGTGCATGGAAAAGAAATTCTAAATGACTTAGGAATAGTGTCACCCTGTGGTGTGATAAACAATCTTCCAGCCCCTAAACCATGATTTGTGTGGGACCCATCAAATTATAACTTTCATGTCATTCCCATGTCAAGAGTGAATATGAACTCATCAGGAAAATCTGAAACTAGAAGATGATATGCCTTTATCGGTTCATCTGTCATTTGGTCAGTAATAACTTGTCCTTTTATAGATTTTCTTTCTACATATTGGATATCATATTCACTGAGTACCAATACCCATTTAGCCAGTCGTCCTATTAATGTTGCTTTACTAAGGAGATACTTCAAAGGATCTATCTTTGCGACCAACATTGTTTGGTGGTTCAACATGTAGTGCCTAAGCTTTTGAGTAGCGAATACTACCGCAAGACAAGCACGTTCTATGGTATTGTAATTTAGCTCATAACCTACCAAAGTGCAGTTGACATAGTATACTACCCTTTCATGAGCCTCATTATCATTCTATGCAAGCAAGGCTCCTAGCATTGATGTAGTTATTGAAATGTAGAGTATCAAAGGTCATCCCTCAGTAGGTGGCATTAACACTGGTGGTCTGAGTAGGTAATCCTTGATCAATTGAAAAGCTTCTTAGCACTTACCTACCCATACAAACAATACCCCTTTTCTGAGTAGATGCTAGAAGGGATGTGTTTTATCTACTAAGTACACTATAAATCATCCAATCGACTGCAATCTCCCTTGTAGTTTCCTTAGTTGACTTATATTGGCCGATGGAGGCATGTCCATTATAGCTTTCACTTTTGTTGGGTCCACTTCAATGCCTCATCTAGAAATGATGTATCGTAGAATTTTTCCTGATTGTATGCCAAATACACATTTCTTTGGATTGAGCCTCACTTTGTATTCTTCTAGTCTTCAAAAAATATTATCTAAGACATCTAAATGATCAACTCTTGTCAATGATTTAGCTATCAGATCATCCACATAGTCTTCCATGAGAGTGTGTATGAGGTCATGGAAAATAGTTGTCATGGTGCATTGATATGTTGCTCTGACATTTTTAAGTCCAAAGGGCATGAAGTTCCAACAATAAGTTCCCCATGGACACGTGAAATTTTTCTTATGTTGGTCTTCAGGTTTTGATTTGATTATATTTGGAAAAACCATCCATAAGGGATAACATTTCATATCCTGTTGTTAGGTCCACAATCATGTCAATATTTGGCAGAGCAAAGTCATCTTTAGGACATGCTTTGTTTATATCGTAGAAGTCTGTACAGATGTGAATGCCCCCTATTGGTTTTTTCACTAGTACAAGATTGGAAATCCAGTCTGCATTGTCAATTGATCTGATAAAGCTAACATCCAATAATTCCTTTAGTTTAGCCTTGACTAATAAAGCAATTTGTGGGTGCATTTTTCTTAATTTCTACTTCATCAGATTAGCATCTGGTTGTAATGGAAAATTATGTAATACTAGGTCAAGATCCAATCCAGGCATGTCGGCATATGACCATGCAAAGTTAACGTGTCTTTGCATGAAGAAGTTATGAAATTCAGGTTGCTCTACTTCTGTCAAAAATGCTACAAAATAGATTAGTTGAGGATTCTCTTCAATGCCTATGTTGATCTCCACAGATTCTTCAACCAACATTGGTGACTTTTCCTAAGCAATGGGGAGAATGTTCAAACCTCCATCCTTGGGTGCCTCAAAGGTTTTCATCCTTGGATGCGTCCTTTTTTTTTTCTTTTTCATCGTCCAAAGGCACCTTTCGATTTTGACCTAGGGACTCGTCATTTTTTTTCATTGTTTTTCTTATTTTTGTGATTGGAGGGTTGAACGGACTCCCCAAAATAATCCATGCTATCCAAGTCTATGGTAAATATAGCCTTATGGTCACCACTAGGTATTCCTTCTCACAGTCCCATGAACGCAGCTATTGCTTTGTCATTCTCAAAGATATCTAAGATCGGTGTGTCTTGTTGATCTCAATCGATAAGCTAGGGATATATACTAAGGGCATGTCATCATCAGAAGTATCAAAGTTCAAATGGGTCAAGGTGAAGTTTGAGTTATTGACATAGTCACAAAAGTTTCTTACCGAATCCTCCTTACTCTATTTCTTGGAAATAGGTAGATTTTAAGATGGGCCTATTATCAAAAAGTTTGGTTATCAAAAGTGGATTTTTCAGGTTCCCAAGAGGCGGGATCAAGGGATTCCCAATATTAATGTTTAAACCATTCCTCTTTTTTCAAAGTCGTTTGTGGATAGGAATTCAGTGGATTTTGTGAGGATTTAAGCATTTGGTCAAGTTCCCCAAATAGTTTATTGAGGTCCATGAAAGAGGTGGAGGATAGGGAATCCCACTCATATTCATTAGAGTCGGGGGAATCACAATAGGGTTGGTCAAATGGCTCATTGGATTTCTCGAACTTCAGAAGCACTTACTTCCTCTTGTAAAGGTAATGTGGTACTAGAAATGCCAATCTGGAGTAGCTGAAACCTGAGCCCTAGGCCTTTCAGCTATTTGGAAATAATGATAGGTTCAGTCCTCCCATTTTGATGTAATCCTAACCTGCTATGTCCATTATATCCTTCTCTTAGCATTATCGTGAAACTTTTTCCATATTGATCTATGGGTATCTAAGCAGGTGGAGGAGGTTCTTCTTTGTCTTCTTTGTATAACCAAGAGGTCGCATCTTCTTTGTTTATAGCTTATTTACTTAGTTCCCCCCATTTTTTGAAAGTCATTGTGGGAGGGACATGTGTAGTGACCATTGATTGTCTCCTATCTATTGTTGGTAAACTGTATAATTTAGGAGGAACCAAATGGCTGAAACAATAAGATTCTTTCTTATGATACTCTCCACAACCCTTATCTTGGATCTCAACCTTAGGAGTGGAAGGTAATGATTGGGAAGTAGGTGTTTCAGAAAGATTGGATGGATCAATGTACTGGGGTGAATTTGATGATGAAGCCTCCTAGTTTACAGGCACCTTTTGTTGGGGTATCCCTCATAGGTTAGTAGCACAATATTGGAAAGGAGCAAGATCACCATCTATTGTGATCTCTATACCATTGTATGGGAATTTAAGAAATTGATGGTAAGTGGAAGGGATTGCCTTCATAGCATGTATCCATGGTCTGCCAAGTAAAAGGTTATATGGGAGGATGAGATCCAAGACTTGGAAATTGGTATCCAAAACAATAGGACCAATTCTGATGGGGAGCGTTACAACTCCTTTAGATGATCACTCTTCGTCATCATATGCCTTAATGACAATGCTCTTAGTAGTGTCCACACATGCCTCTGAGAAGCCTAATGCCTTAACGAATTTCAACGTGCAAAGATTCAACCCTACTCCTCCATCTACCAAGACTTGTCTAACTTTTGTTTTATGAATAAGAACTTCGATGTTCAAAGGATCATTATGGTTTGTCTTCTTGGTTGCATAATCTTGTTCATAGAAGGTAGCATGATGATTTTTGGTTAGGTATCCTATCATCTCTTGGAAATGATTGACATCAAGGTTGTTGGGGACGTTTGTGCTTTGCAAAGCTTTGTCAAGAATAGATTGGTATGATCAGGTGATATACGCAACAGTTCCAAGATAGAAATTTGTGTTGGGGTCTTCCCCAACTGGTCAAGTAAATTTTATTGAGGCTTGGAGGACTATGGTTGTTACTACATGACGGAGGGCCTTGGATGGTTATCTTGGTTCGGCGAGTGTTGATAGCACACTCAAGAGTTTTCTTTATGGTAATAGTGTTGACATGCGAGCATCGGTGGCTCAAATGTGATTTTTCATTGGGCCATGATTATAATCATGCTTGACATTAGCATAGTTGGTTGTAGTATTGGTCTTATTTCCCAAAATGGAGGCTTTTCCTTTTCCATGGTCATGTAATGGATCAATAAAGACCTTGTGATCACTGTTTGAGGATGTTTGCTTCTATCTGTTAACTTCAATAGTTTTGTTCTCGATTAGATCCTGTATAATGTTCTTCAATTGTCAAAAATTTTGTAGACTATGTCCCTTAGTTTGGTGGAAATCACAAAAATCATTGTCATCCCACCAAAAGGGTTTAAATTATCGCAGATCATATTGTCTTGGCTCTTGAAGTTGTATGAGGTTGTGTTGCAGCAGTTGTTTAAAGACTGATTCAATTGGTCCCCCTAGGGGAGTGAATTCGTGTTTTGGGAACCTCCTTTGTGGTCATGGTTGTTGGGTGTTTTGGGTAGTGGAAATTTGATCGACATTATTGAGTGTGTTGGTAAAGGGGTTATGTCCTCTAAGTGTAATGACTGGTCCTACTTGTAGGGTTTTAGCATCAACAATCCCATCATTGGTAACGTTCTATTTCTGAGACCAAAACTTGTTTATGTCATTAGGGGTGTTCTAGACATTTGGATTTTTGTTTGGAATCTTGAGTTCACCTTTGTCAATGAGACCTTTTTCTAGTATGATGCCAGACTTTTCTACTAGTTCCACAAAAGAAATGCAATAGTGTAATCTTAAGTCACTTCTCAATTTTGAATTGAGGTTTTCTAGGAATATGGTGACTTTCTGTTTTTCAGGTATTTCAATAGGTCATCGACTGGCTATACTTCTCCATCTCTAGAAGAAGGTGATGAAGTTCTCTCCTTCCTCTTGTGTAGTGTGACACAAGGTTTCTATGGTGATCTCATTGTCAATGTTAAAGGAAAAATGTTTGATAATTTTTTTAGTAAGTTCACCCCATGATCTTATGTCATATGGCAACTGAGAAAACCATTCAAGTGCTATTCCAATAAGGCTTCACAGAAATAGTCTCGTGAGATAGGTGGGATCATATGCGATGTCTATGCACATTGTGGAAAATTTCCTTATGTGTTTGATAGGATTACGCTTTCCATTATACTTGGGAAAGTTTGGTATAACATACCTATGTGGGAAAGGTATAATGTATAATGCTCTATCAAAAGGAAATGGACATAAGTCTTTTATTGAAAAAGTCCTCTTGTTAGACACTACCATATTATCCATCTATGTTTGAAGGGCTTGCATTTGTGTCTGAAGAACATCCACTTGTGTCATGACGAGTTAGTTGGATTATTGAGGTCTACGTAAGTGTTTTGGAATCCAACATTTTGTGACGAATTTTGGTTAAGCGTTGGTATGAAGGGTGGATTTTGATTTGGAATGTTAGAAAATGGGTTTTGGTTTGGAATTTGAGTGAATGGGTTTTGATTTGGAATTGATTGAATTGGAATGGGGATATTTTGCAAAGGAATGGGTTGGCTTCCATGTTGGATGGAGGGTATGTTCATGTTTGTGAGACCCCTATCTATGGTATGGCACTAGTGATGTTGATGCTTGGTATTGTAGTTGTCGTGTTTGTGACAACTTTAGGCCGTTTACTTCAAGTATGGGTACCGAAGGGATTTGACGATGATGCTCCTATGGTAAAATTTAGGCTTTGTCTCATGCTTAATGTACTAGATGGGTATGTATGTACTATTGTGGCACTCTATGTAGGTACTCCAAATGGTATAGCAGTAGTTATTTGAGGTATAGTCGTACTAGTAGTTGTTGTGTTTGTCCCTTGAGTAGATGCAGCTTGCAAGGTATGGATGTCAAATCTAGGAGGTAACGTGGCACCTTCAGCTAGAAATTTTGTTAAGTATCGTTGAGGATCATTTGCTAAGTACTCATCTACAAAAGAAGAAAATGTTAGAAACCAAGATCAAACATGCAATCCAAAAAACTTTCCACATAAGAGAAAATCAGAAAAAGCAAAGCTTATTGCAAAAAAGATGTGCAAATAATATTATTCAAGAATTCATAATTACATAGAATGATTTTCTTTATAAAAGAAAAGTATGCATAACCTTAATCTTATCTTGAGCAATAAGATAGCTCAACAAGATAAGGATGACAATAATTAACCTAGGAATTAAAATATTACCTAAGTAAAGTTATGCAAGTGTAATTAAATATTAATTACACTAACACCCCCCATAAGTGCAACTTAGGGAGACTAACAAAGAATGCACCTAAAACTAAGATGAATGTAAGAAAGCATGAATGAATGGGTCTCGACAACAAGGCCTGATCAGGTACCCATGTACAAATGCAATAATGAAGTAGAGAAGGAAAACCCAGTGGGAGAAAAACCCCCTACAATGAGATGACTACAAAAAAGAAGCACTGGAAGAACACTGGAACCGCAATTCGACAAGCAAAGAAATATAATTTTTTCTACAACAAACCAAAGCAGAATCATAATAATGCGACAATAGACTCGATGCTACAGAACACTAGAAAACTCACAAATTGGAACAACCTTGGAATCCATAAAGCAATAGTAGATGAAATGATGACAGAATCTAGAAACCGTGTATCTCGGTGTCGATGCCAAACTGAAACTAAAACTCTTCCATAGGAACAAGTACCATAAAGAATCTAGAACATTAACCATAAAAACATGGCCCTCAAACTAAGAAGGATCTGAACCAATGTGGATCAATAACCGTAAACTCTCAATCTAAAGTGTGAACTGATGTGAATCTGATATGTGTCAAGCTAGAGCAATATGTGGCCAAAAGAAACTAAGAAACCAGATATAACCCATGCGATTTGTCATCAAAGAAATATGGAGATCAAAGTACATGCACACTCTAATCAGATTATTATGCAAGAAACCCCCCTAATGGAACTTTATCTCAATTCATTTATTACAATAACCCAACGATTGTAAAAGGATAGAATGCTAATGTGCATAAACAAAAAATAAGATGATGTGGTACTGAATGAAGTGCAAATATTCAAGTTTCACCCTCCCAACTGCCAAAACCCCCATCGGGACAAATCTAGAATAACGATCAACCTAGGATAGATATAGAAAAAGGTGCATGGATAGAAAAATAGAGCTCTTCAATACATTTCCAACACCGCAAAGAAGGAAAAAATTGAAATTAGAGTCTTGTGCAGCAGTATCTAAGTCTTCCACTAAAATGCGTCCTTGTGGGTCTCTAGTGATGAAATTTTCCAACAAAGTTTTGTGAGGTCTTGATGTGGATGTCCCTTGAAAGGGGTTTGAGAATGGATTGATGAAGTCATTTGGATCAGCCATGTTTTCTATTTCTTTCCTTTTGGACCTTGTTTCTACCATGTAAGATAAACTCAAAATGCAAGTGATGCAAAAACTAAGTCTATGGATGGTATGATTCTAGTCTATGTTTTTGGTATTTTCTAGATATAAGGAATGAATGCAACTATATTTTTGGTATTAAATTCCGGAAGACAAGGAATGTCTAAAATGATGTTATCCTAAGATCACTGTGTTGAAGTATGCAAAATTATAAGCAAGCTTTTAAGGGTAATCAACTTTGGGTGATTCTAAAAAGAGGTTACATACCACCTAAAGTTTAACCAAGGCTTCAATTTAGTTTTTTCAAGGGACCTTTGTAGGACTAGGAGTAAAAGACAAGGTGAGCTCCGAAACTAGATTGATGAGTTGGAAGGACTCACGTAATTGACAAAAGATATGTTGACAAGTGACTAGGTTCAATGATATTTTTTGTTGAAGCAATGGTTTATCCAAAGCATGGAAAGTTGACCTATTGTAAAGTCTACAAAAGTGATTTCCCTAAAATTTTGATCAATCTGAAGGTAATAAAGACCCCTAAAATGTAACTAAGTTTTGCAACTAGGATGCCTATCACTATAGCTAAATGATACATAAAGGATGTAATCATGTAAAGTAGGAGAAAACTTTTTGGTTTCTGTTAAAAGGTTACTGTGACAAGATAAATCATAGATTAGTGTGATTGTTTGGTTTCAAACTATGACACTGAATTTTGGTTTTCTGGTTCTCAGGAAATTGCGGTTCGGTTTCACAAATGCGTTGCAGAAACTAACAGGTGTGATTCCTAATGTCAGATGTAGTATACTGGTAAGTTGTGTCTCAGGTTTGTGACAGGAAGATTCATTGTTCCAGATTGCAAATGCAACTCACAATATCAGATGTGTCACAAGATTCGAATGCGGTTTTCCAATATCAAAGGTGTTAACAAGCTTGACATATGTGATTTAGTATAGCAAATACAGTGTTCTAGTAAACAGATGTGACTCACTATGATAGATATAGTTTACTGGTAAAAAATTGTGACTCACTGTGATAGATGCAGTTTACTGGTAAACAAATGCAACTCGATTTTGATAGATACGATTTTTTGGTTAACATATGTGGTTTTCTGGTAAATTGAAGGTTTGACTTAGTTTATTTTTTATCAAATTTTGGAAAATAAAGATAATCAGAAAACACTATGTTCCAAGTTTGATGAATGTGAACATGTATAATTCCATAAGACAAGTACAATCCTAAGGTTGGCAATGATAGTATCTGTTGAATTCTCACTTGGGTTTCCCCAGTTGCGCTTATTCAGAGCAGATGATTAGAAGCTTGACCATACTGGCTCCCCTCCATGACACTCACTTCTATAGGTTAGCCAAGCTTCAGTTGTCATGAATCTCCCATGACAAAATTTTCATCTCTACTAAGATCCACAAATATGTGAGATGACTTCACAGGTATGACCTCTTGCATTGGCAAATAGAAGGATTTTGGTAAATTAAAAAAAATTGGCTCTTAATGAGGGAACCCATTTAGGTGGCTATGCGTGAGACAAGATAAAATTGTCTGCATAATAATTCTGCACCTGTAATCCTAATTTTTCCATTAGGATTCACATTTGTATACCAATTGGGAGTAGCTTGGCTAAAAAGCTTCATTGCTAGTTTGAGTTGCCTTGGGGTGAATACTTTTTCCCACCAAGGAAGGCCCAATTCCTAGAGTCAATAATAGTTTCTCTTACACCTAGGATTGCATGAGTGCACAAGGGGAGAGGATACTTCTATTATTGAATCGGGTTTTAATCTAATAGATTGCGCAAATGCACCAAACATAGTAGACAATGATTAATTTTAAGACCAAATGACAATGATCTAATCTAATCAGACAATCTGTTTCAAAATAATCTTCGACAAGTGTTATGTAAAACAATTCATTAGTAGTCTGATATTTCTCTTCGTCAATCATTCTGCAAACATTGTTTGTATATTTGTCTTCTACGAAATGTCCTACAAACACTATATTAGCTCCTCAAGAACACACATTGCAAACTCTAAATTAGTCGTAATGAAAACTACAATTAAAAATTCAAATTTGGAATTCAGACATCAAAAAAAAGTTTATACCAGTCAAATGTGTCACAGGGAGGCACAAATGCGTCGGGAAATGTTAGATGTGTCACGAAAAGTCATATGTGGCTCACGGGGTCAATTGTGTTGTTTTGTGCTGCAGATGCGTCGCACCATACCTGTACCTACAAAAACTCAAATTTTCTATAGATTTTTTTTTGAAGATCGTGTCTTCATGTTGGGTTCACCAATGTCACACAGGAAAACAAGCAAGATTAAGCAATACAATGCAATAAAATCAAAACTAAACCTACACTAACAACAAATAACAATGGAATGTGAATGCATAAACACAAGAATGATCTCACCAAAAGTCTATGTAATTCCATGAATAACTTCGATTGCACTTCTCCATTTTTCTGTTGTATGATAAGTGCCCTCAGATTTTCTCTTAAGTATGCAAGTATAGCCTATGATAGTGTTATTAGCAAAACATTGAAGATTCTAAAATTTAATTGCTTCCAAAAGTCATAAGATTTCGAGAGGAGGAATAATGATGAAGGTCAAGCCAATTTATAGAAAACATGGTTTTCAAATGACATACCCAGATTAAAAGATAATTCGATGATTAAGATTGAAATATGTGGCATGCATTCGAATTAGGGTTGAATTAGTGCAAGTTAAAAATCATAAAAAGAGGAGATTAAATTAAATAATAATTTAATCTTTAGTTAGGACTGTTCGAAACTTAGAAAAAAAAAAAAAAAAAAGTTTGTATGTAAAGATGAAGATAGATGATGAGGATAGATTAATTAAATAATTAAAGTTATTTAATTAATAGAGGTTTGCACACAAAAGATAAGAATAAGTCTAGATAACAAATTGATATTACAGAGTTTATTCATCAGAGACAATCAAATATTAAATCATGAGATAACTAAATGATCAATTTAGATCTAGACATAAGTGATAAATGACTAATTAGATAATACAAAGATTATCCAATCACAGAAGAATATACCAAGAATAAATTTTTTTATAAATTAAATAATAATTTAATTCAACATTCAAAATTTGAAGATTATATTAATTAACCGGAAAAAAAGTTAAAAAATAATTAAATGATTATTTAATTATAATCGTAAATGTGATGAAAATAAATTAAATAACAATTTATTTAATTTTAGAAAGAGGATAAACTTAATTAACAACGCAATTAAATAAATAAAAATCAAAGAAAAATCAATGTTATAGTGCGCCAAGTTCTTTGAAAATAATTCATTGTGGTATGAAATTCGCAAATGTTTTGCCTCTTTTCAAAAGAAAACCATCACGAAGTAGGTATTGGTTTATTTTATGTGATGATATAAGCAAAAATAATACTTAGTCTTGCTTCGAGTTGTTGCTCTCTGCTGTGGAAGATGTATATATTCTCTTTAATTAGAACAGTCCTTAATGGGCCCTTATTAAATCTATCGGCCATTTTATGAGAAATCAGCAATTAATGTGCATATATAGTGCAAGTAGGATAAAGTGATTTAAGGCCAATATGTTTAATCAATGATTAAATTTTTATAGAGCCTTGTTGAGAAATAACCAAGGCTCATACGATAGGTTAAAATGTCGAAGCTTGCGAAAGGAATAATTTAAGTTTTGCACAAATACAAATAATTATTATTATTATTGTATCTATCAAGATAGTAATCATTCTATACAAATCAATGGATGTGAGATTATTTAGTTGAAAGAGTAGACAAATTTATTTTCTTTCAATGTGTATATAAACAAATAAACAATAAGAATTGAAAAATAAATAAATCTTACAAAATTTGTGTGGACACAAGAGAAATTCTTAGAGTAAATTATTAATCGTTATGTATATATACAAATAATGTGCTAGATCAAGTTCCAATGGTTTGTTTTCAATACGTAATTTCTATTTTAGGTTCAAGTATAACATCCCTTTAAAAATGTTCAGTAGACCATTTAGCAACTTACCTTGGGCAATGGATTCAAGCACCAAAATTGAGAATTGGCTGATTGTGAAGAAAAAAAATTATTAAGGTACCTAATGTAAGTTATCTAATTAAATATTTCTGCGAATGGGTAAGTAATTATTTTCAAGGTATTTAAAAATATCTTTTTGGTTCAAAACTATTCCCTAAGAAATGAAGTATTCCAAATAAGAAATTTTAAATAAGAGGAGACTTTCGTTCGTAGTTTTATTCTAGTTTTAGAAGCTTTTGTCTCTAATGTTATAATAAAGCTTGGATGTTATCTTTTAATTGCAATTATTTCTTGAAGGTTGTGTAAAGGTTCTTATTTAGCATTATGTTGCTTATTATTCTTTTTCTCCCAATAGCTAAGTCTTATTTTGCCAAGATAAGTTTCCTTATCTTAGACTAGAAGAATGGATTGAAGTTAAGTAAGATGATTAGATGTGTTCATAGTCCTTCAATGTTAAGGAGTAGATTATTGTTATATCTTAAGACCAGTTAGATCAAGGAAACCGGGTTAGTTAAAATGGTAAGATGATATTGTAAACATGATGTCATCAATATCATATTAACCTTAGAACTCAAATTTTCTTGGGGTAGTGATTGTAAGTTGAAAATTTTAAGTAGGTGTGTTTATTTTAAGTTATAAAATTTTAGGACATGGCAACTACTTGATATAGTTAAGTTGGAAATTATGTCTTAATAAATTTATATACCTTAAGTTTATTCTTCATTAATCACAAGTCATTATCGTAACTCACATAGTATACTTATGTTCAAAACTTTAGCTCCATGATGTTTGGGTAACAAAGATATACTTTATTGCCATCACTCTTGGTTATAGACCATTTTGTCACCATGTGTATGATATCTACAATTCTTTTTTGATTGTGTAGTAGTTGTTACCTATTTTTAGCTACAACTCAAAATAGGTAGAGTTGGATTGCATTTTCATTGAAAGGTACAAAATTTATGCTAAATTATTCATTCAATTCCAGAAGTTGATTACTTGTGAATTTCCAGTGTGATTAAATGCAAAAGTTTTGTAATAGAAGAAATCATTAAATTTGCATAGTAGTGTTGCTTTATTCATATTGTAAAAACCAAAGTCCCACACAAGTCGTGGGAGTAACTTAATTTTATTTTTATAATCAAATAATGAATACAATATAAATTTGTAAACTACACAACTGAAGATAATGTAAGCATGAAAACAGGGGAGTGATTCATTATTGTTTGTAATGATGAATCGTTTTATACTTTATGTCTTCAAGTTGTTGTGTCTGAATTTCTTCAGGTTGTTTCGGCTCCAAACTCCATGGTTTCCTGCAAGATTGTTAAAAGATGGTGTTAGAGCAATGATAAATCACATCCTACTTCATGCCTAAATTACCAACAAAAATGTAATACACGTCCAATCAGGCATCCACTAGATGATTAAGTCATAAAAAGATAGATGTTCAAGGAGCACGAAGTTCAATGAAAGCTTTCAGCTTCAATAATTTTGCTAATTTGTTTGTTTAGTGTGCAGGAACAAGTATAATCAAATCATTTCAATCAACATATATTGTTATGAGTGGTGAGAAATGTGGCTCTCATAAGGGTTGAGCCCAGCTCATAAACAATAACATAGGACAACAGTATGGAATAAAGTAATCATCATTCTCCATGAATGAACAGTTGATCAAGCATCATCATCTAGTGAACAGGCATACATATTTCAAGTGCCAAATCAAAACAACAGAAGAAACAGTGAAACAATGAATAATGCTTTTGAGTGATTGTATTGGAACAAAATGTCAATGCATTTAATCATTTATCAAGAGGGCTAGTTATGAGCATGTTCTAGTTATTGGTCAACAGTATGGAATAAAGTAATCATCATTCTCCATGAATGAATAGTTGATCAAGCATCATCATCTAGTGAACAGGCATACATATTTCAAGTGCCAAATCAAAACAATAGAAGAAACAGTGAAACAATGAATAATGATTTTGAGTGATTGTATTGGAACAAAATGTCAATGCATTTAATCATTTATCAAGAGAGTTAGTTATGAGCATGTTCTAGTTATTGGTCAAGTGAATAAACAACACATAGATATCTGTCATCTCTTACTTTTGATCATGCATACACAGTACTCATACTCAGCCTAAAAGACACCATTATGTTCACATGATGAATTGAGGATGATAACATACTCATTGTGGAGTTCATGCACAACAGTATAAAGGACAACTTTGACATCCATTTGAAAATATTCTTATTGTCAAGAATGATAGAGGGCAATAGAGCTTGAAGGAAGGTAAATATTTTGTAAATCTATTAATGCACAGTGACTATCACAAGCATGAAGATAGCACCTCTCTAGAAGACAATTCACAAGGAAAGATTTATGATAAACACTGTGGAAAAATAGATCTCATCCACTGTGATAAGGTGCATCTATGTCTATTGAGAACCAACAAGAATAATATACATAGATATGGATTTTTATTTGTCACTAAGCACGGGTGCTCTACTAAAGACTTCAGCTCAATGAAAGGATAAATTGCATGTTAAAAGCATGACAGTGATACTTAGGAAAATGGTTTGCATTTTCAATAAAAGTATTTTAGTTGTCATAAACCATAGTAATTGGCAATAAGTTTTTTTGACTGCAATAGAGTCTCTTAATTGTGATAGATCCTTAAGGGTGTACTTTTGCCTCCTTGACTGAAATGAAGATCATGTGGCTTAGAACTGTGTTATAGTCAATGTTTGTTCTTAAATCAAAACTTCAGGACAAGGTTTTAAGAGACTTTTGATTGTGAAGAGGTAATGTCCTTGATTGAGATCTATGGTAGTCTATGTATTTTCAGTGTGTTTCAGTTATGAGCAGGGTAGAAATGATAAAGGGGTAGAGTTATGATAAGGAACAGAGGGTTTGAAAAGAAAAGTATGCATAGACAGTTCAATAAACCAAAGGGCAAAGCAAGGGGACTGACTATTTGCAATGAGAGGATAGTAATCTACGTGGTTGATGACAAAGACATGCACAAAATGAAGAGGAAGGAGTTTACCAAGTGCAAACGGAGAGAATAGATCATGGCCCAGGCAAATAACAATACATAAAGGCAGAGCCAAGACAAAAGTGCCTACAAAACATGAGTTTGAAATCCACGGCCTGAAGGAGAAAAATACAAAGAACAGTATAATTTACATAGGAAAATGAAGTGAAAAAGTCAAGATGCCCAAGATTTCTTGAACCCTCAAGTATAACCAAATTTTTCTCATCTTCAAATACAGCTGTGGCTATGAAGAATAAAAGGGCTTCAAAATTATTAAAAAATGACAACTAGAGTGCTAAGAATTCTTCATTTTATAGAAATAATTGAGCTTTTGAAGCCATTGTACACAAAATACATGGGGAAAACAATTACATTCATTGTTTTTTGCATTCACTGGGGCTCGAAATTAAAAAGGAGATGCAAAGTTAAGGCTTACATTAGTTGTCTATGGAGAGAATACATTCAAAGCTACATTTAATTTCTCTAAAAGTTTAGAAACTCCAGACAACTCCACTAGTGGCAGCACAAGAGACAAAATAAAGTGGAAGTGGAAAAATGCTAAGTGAAGTGTGAATGTGATTTGGCCATCGAATACTTTCGTTTAAGGTTTCCTTTTGCCCTAACTTTTGGTCGATACTTTCACAAGTATCTTTTTCACTTTATTTTAAACTTTTGATGCCTTACTATTACCTTATGGTATTATTTATGCCTTTTGAATACTATTACATATCTCAACATATTTTGTGCCTTGGATTTTTATTATTTTTTGAAGAAAATCAATGCCATGAACCTATGAAGTCTTCATATACCCTACAAATTATATGCCTTGTTTTATTCTTACAAAGCCATGAAATCACTAAGGCATATAACTATGTGTTGCATAAAGAGCCTGGAATAACATATATATATCATATATTAAATTACATGATATGCATATATTGCATGAGGAAGTCGAAAGCATGTGAGAAAACTTTGAGTCTTCTTGACTTATGATTAGCAAAGTGAGAGCTTGGAGTTCTATTATGGGGAGTTATAAGGAGATTTGATTCATGCATGCAAGTATAGTTTATTATTTATTTTTGGTATTTTCCCCTTTTATGTCTCATTGTAAAGTTATTTTCAAACTTTATTAAAGCAATATTATTGATTGTTTTAATAATTTTTGAAATAACTATTGTTACAAGAAGGGGAAAATACTAAAAAAAATCTGCTCACATGCATGTGAGATAGAGAGATTGCATGATTTTCAAACTTCCATGCATGGGAGACAATTCCAGTTTCATTTTTAGTTGGAGCTTCAGTGAGGTTTCTCTTTGACTTTTAGTCAAACTAGTGAGGCTTTCTCTTAGTTCTACATCAGTTCACAAGGTATTTGGGTCAGGCGCATGGAGACGTGGAGATTTCTAGACACAGAGTGCAGTTTGCTTTAGTTTTGGGCTATTTTTATCAGGATTTTCTCTTCTGCTTGGATTCATATTGGAGATGCAATTTTTCACTTCAGTTCTCATTTAGTTCCATTTTTGGCTGCTTTGTGCATGCCTATTTTGTATATATTGGAAAAAGTTAGTCTTTTTCCTTTAGTTCTTATTTTCTTCCTTTGCCTTCAGCAAAGAGACTTCATGTATAGCTTTCATAATTTAATGAATTTTAGTAGGATTTACAGGTTATGTTAGAGTATCATTTGCAGAGTTTTCCTTTTGTTGTCATTGCAAGTTAGATATTAGCCTTCTTAGATTTAGGTGTTTTTTTAATGAATGTTTTGGATGCAAATTTAATGTGTTTTACATCAAAACCTTTAAATTTTTGTCACATTCATGAATGCATGTACACAGAAAAAATGATCTTAATTGCAAGTCATAAATTGTGCTTATAATATATTCATATCTTTAAGTTGTGAAAGTAAATTTTTTCTTCATAAAGAATGAATTATCAAGCCTTTTTGTGAATCATTGATGCAATTAAATTGTTCAATCTGAGTTGTGAAAATAGGCTCATAAGGGATCAGTTGTGAATTAATATGTTTTCCTTTAAATCAAATAGGTGCATCACCACAGTTCAACTTTTCCAGTTTTGCATTAAATTAAGAGATTAAGTCTTTTTCTCTTTTCCCATCAAAGTTTCAAGTCCATAATTAGAGAATCACATAGGAACCAGCCTATAATCTAGAGGTCTATCTTCGCCATAGGAATACCCACAGCTTGAAGATAGTCCTCATGTTTCAATAGATTACTGAATTTAGCCATTCAAGCATTCGGGTGCAATCTGTTTGACAACAGTAGTGTTGGTACTAGCATTTCTATGAAATTAACAACACTTGTGCATGTGGTTGTGAGTTGATATTTAATCATCATTAAAAATGAAAAACAATCATGTCTTGCACAATAATATTTGGCATTAATTGTTGGCATTACATATACTCCTATAAAGGCTTATACTCTGTAAGTGTATTGTAATGATTATTGACACATTGAGTTTCTTTGTAGTGTGAGGTTTTTCTCTCGAAAGGGTTTCCCTCACATAAATCATTGTGCTATGTTATTATTGATTTTTTGTTTATTTCCTTGTGACTATATGATCAATTTAATTGTTACACATACCTCCCCTCATAAATTAGTGTAGGAGGTGTATTCCACACCTTTGGTTTCTTTTAAAGTCCTCATAATTACTTTGAGAGACTTAGTTGTTACATTCCTCATAGTTGATATACAAGCCCTCTTACTTATTGTCAAATACCTCATAGTTAATGCCCAAGACCTTTTAGTTTTTCCACAAGCTCTCTTTGTTTACAAGGCCTCGTAGTTGAAGTGTAAGATCTCTTGTTACACAACCTCATATTTGTTACATATGAAACTCATCATAGTTGATGTGTGAGGCCTCTTACTTTCTACATAATCTTATAGTTTTAATACAATACCATCATAATTTTTATCCAAACCCTTATCATTGCTATGCAAGCCCTTACAATTTCTATGCAAACCCTAGTACATGTGCAACCTCATTGTAAATGTATGACCCATCATTTTTAGTTTGAATGGCCTCATGTTTGGTGTTTATGCCCTTTTAGTTGTTGTGTAAGCCCTTATAGTTACTACACAACCCCATAATTGTTGTGTAAGAAATAAGTCCTCTTAGTTACCACACAATACCTCCTAGTTACTACACAACCTTACTTATGATTATACAAGCCATCATAGTTGTTGCACAAGTCTTCATAGTTTTTATGAAACATTTTATTCATTTACTTATTACAAAATAATTAATAGTTTAGTAGACAGTCATATAGTTGTAATTGTGTGTTTAATTTATTCTTACAAATTGGCTTATGTTTAAACTATTATGTTCTATATTATATCGAGTAAAATCATCTTTAAAATTTAGGTTACCTTTTTTTCAATTTACATATATGATATCAAACCTTAATGATATTTGAATAGAGGCCATGTATGTAGTTAATCATTGGTGCTAATATACACCATACATTCAATTTAAGTCCATAATTGAAACATTGAATAATCATTATTCCATTTCTTGCCCTACATGAAAATGGTTCCTTTGAAATAGAGTAAATTAATATATTTTATTGAAAAAAAACATGCATTAAATGCCCTACATAAATGCAAGAATGTGGGATAAAGGGTAAGAAAAAGAAGTTGGGTCCACGAAGAGGGGAAGTTTCAACCAAAAAACATATACACGTTATTAAAAACCACGTATGTGTTATGCTTCAAGTACCCCAGCCTAAAAAAATGTGTATGCACTAAAAAACACGTACGTGTTTTATAACACGTATGATTCATTTATTTGAAAAACTAAATACCTTTTATATACGCGTTTTAAAACGTGTACGCATTTTCTAATGCAAAACACATACCCGTTTTAAAATGCGTACGTATTTTTAAGAAGTATTTAATTTTTTAATTAATCAAGAAAATAAATAACTTGTATGTGTTTTGTAGCGCATACATGTTTTTAAAATTTTGAATCCCCAACCCACATGCTACCTCAGTTTTAGGCTTGGCAACCCAACTCTTAGCCTTTGACCTACAACTAAAAAACAAAGGCAGGTTCAAGAGAAATGTCCAACTTTGGCAATATGGTTGATGGACCTTTTTTTCTGAATCAATCTATGAAATTAAAACTTATTAGAGAATACCATGTCTAGTTTCTAAATATATTATTTTTTAAAGATTGGATTATATTTTTTATTTTTTAATTAATTTATAAGCAAACTAGTCCATAAACTTGAAATATCAGACTTTTTTTATTTTTTAATTATAACTTTTTTTGGTTAATTCTCTTGTAAAAATTTTTATACGGCATCAATCTTCAGATAATTCTCTACACGATAAAAAAAAAATATATTCAAAAAATGTTTAATTTAGGTCCAATTGTGTTGTTTGTACACGCAAGAACAACAATTAAGGCCAAAAAAAATTAATGAAAAAAATATTTAAAAAAAATTACAAAAAATATTCTCATCAATCTTCATGTTGTTAGCTATCTTTTCCCAAAAGTAATTAGCAAAATATTTTTACTTGAGTCAAAAAGTGGTGTTGGTACACGTGCATAGTATGGTAAAAAAAAATACTTTTAAAAAGTGGTTTTTATACATTCCTATCAAAATTCAAATTCTATCATCTGGATATTTGAATAAATTACATATTTGGAAACTAAATTCTAGATTCTAAATTTCATATTACTAATTTTTTTTAAAATTCATTGTATAAATGCCTCAAATTTTCAGTCCAAATGTGACAAATTCTAAAAACAACAGAAACACCTATTTTTTGAGTTTTTTGTGGACCCAACTTCTTGTATCGGCCCTAAAATCTCCTCCAACATTTAGCTACATATCATCTATATGAACATTTTTACTTGAATATACAAACATACTATTAGTGTGAAAAGAGACATTATCAAACTAGTTAGTCATTAGCCTACTTAGTAGATTCCTATTCACACTACACTTAAGCTCACTTAGATGACATCTAAAGGTTTGTCTCACCTCATGTGATTGAAACAAGTGGTCTTGTACACCTCTTGCATGATTACTTGCCACTCACTACAACACATGTCATGTGAGTTAACAAGTATTCAATCTATGAAGGGTTAGCCAGTCATTGTGTTTCACATGAACACCTTCATCTCCTTTCCTATGTAGGCAAGCTTTGTACTCATTATCTCTTGGGTCAACTAAATACCATCTTATGCATTGTTCAAATCTAAAAGGAGGTAGTTTCATGCCTTTAGTTGAACAAATTTGTTGTATTTTAGTAGGTGGTTTTTGAATTTGGAGGGCGCCTCTAGTGCAGAACTGAGGATATCTCCTCACGCCATCCCCAAATCTGAGCAGAGGTCAATTAAGGGAAGGGTGATTGAATCAAAGCACTAAATCATGCAAGGCTCGAGTCATCTGGAGATATGTGTATGAGGTGAAGAGAAGTTGTGGGTTTGTTGTTCTTTCTCATTCATTGGCTGTGCCACACCAACAATCATTGCTATTTGCATTTGTTTGGTCAAAGCAGGAGGTCGGCATACCTGTAGCTAGCGTTAGAATCTTTGTTGGCATTCTTTGCGTGGGAATTTAATCTCTCTGCTACGCCACATCCTCATTTCATCAACCTGCATTCTCTCTTTCACCCTGGTTTCCTCTGTTCAAGCTACAATTTTCATTGAAGGTCGTGACTCAACCATTGAAGGTTGTGACTCAATCATTGGAGGCATGATTTTGATTGGGATGCGTGATTTTCATTCTGCCTGTGATATTCAATCAGTGCAGGCTACGCGGTTTGTTGAGTGGACACCATTTTTTGTCTTGTTTGGTTCTGTTGACTTGGTTTCAGGTTGCAATTTGCTTGGCATAAAGCTTCAGATGTATGTCCCTCACAATTCTTCCCATAGACAGAGAGGGGGGCCCGTGATTTGCCTCTACAGACCATGACTCAGCATTAAGCATGTATAAGTGGCATGATCTTTGTTCGCAGGCTACACACAACACTTGGTGCTCACCAGAATTGGTCAAACCTTCCTTCTTCACACCACAATATGTAGTCATTTATTGGCACGGTTATTTACAATCTCAATCAGCATACAAATTATCATTGTATTGTTGAAGTAGAGGCGTGTAGTTGCCAAAAGTGTTGGATCATTTGAAGGCTTTGATTCATTCAAGCAGCCTACACCCCCACGTCACAGACTAATCTGCCTCCAGCACTTCTTCCACTATCCCACATGGCCTATATGTCAATCATCAACCTCATGTGAGCAGTTTTTATTCCTTCTAACTGCCCATTTTGATTTCTTTGTTGCTTGTAATTTACTCACAAATTACAAACCATTGCAAAGGAGAGGTTTTTTGTTTTTTTTAGTCGTAATTGGCAAAGGGAAAGTGAAAGAGAGGTGTAATATTTTTTCATAATTTTCAAAATGTGGGAGGTCAATGAATTTGGCAAAAACGGAGGGTCATATGGGTTTTTTTGGCCCTTAGTTCTTTCGAGCTCAAGATGGCTTAATTATTTTTTATTTTCCTCTCTCTAACTTCTTAAAATATTTGATTTTCCAAACTTTGTAAATGCAAAATTTTATTGGTGTAAATTTGCCATAAAGTAAAAATTTATTTTCAAACTCTATACAATGATGGTGATTTCGCACTAATATATAAAGTTCCCTTTTTCACCATCATTCTTGTATGCAAATATATGCACTATAATAAAGTTCCAAACAAACTTGGTAGAAATCAAAAATATTAAAAAGGGGGGGTATCAAAGAGTTGTGATTAAAAATCCACTCCAAATTTATTTCAATTTTCTAAAAAGTTGAAAATCACAACTAAGCATGCATCTGAATCAACAAAATGAGCCAAAAATAGTTAAAGATAAAGAATTACAAGGAGCAACAAAATCACAAAATGAGGAAAATATGAAAAAATCTCTTTTTGGAGGATAGTTTTTTCCCATTGAATTTTCTATCTTTCTCTATCATTTGTAAAAAATTGCATTGTAAATGAGTACCTTATCAGACCTTGTTGCCAGGACTCGTATCTTTAGTGTTTAGCTTACTCCCTAAGTATCGCTTAAGGGGGGGTGTTAGTGTGAAAAGAGACATTGTCAAACTAGTTAGCCATTAGCCTACTTAGTAGATTCCTATTCACACTACACTTAAGCTCACTTAGAGGACATCTAAAGGTTTGTCTCACCTCATGTGGTTGAGACAAGTGTTCTCACTTTGTGAGATATTTATACACCTCTTGCATGATCACTTGCCACTCACTACGACACATGTCATGTGAGTTAACAAGTGTTCAATCTATGAAGGGTTAGCTAGTCATTGTGTTTCACATGACCGCCTTCATCTCCTTGCCTATATAGGCAAGCTTTGTACTCATTATCTCTTAGGTCAAGCTAAATACAATTTTATGCATGGTTCATGTGCTTGTTTCTTATCTCCTAGATCTTCCTAGTTTCTAATACATACAATACCATTAAAATACAATGTAGACCCTATGATTTAAAATGACAAAGAAAAAGGAATGTATCAACACCAACTACAGTGCACCAAATAGGAAACACTCAAAATGGTTTCATGTAAACAAACTCTTCAAAAAAAATTAAACAAGTTTGAAATACTTTTAGTAGGTGAGGAACCAATAGTTTAGCAAGGATCAAGAAAATAATGGAAGTATTGAACATTAAAGGACCATTTCTATTATGAGAAAAAAATTATTAGTTATGACTTTCAAAACTAATGCATAAATAAAAAGTACTCCTTAGAACATGTCACATAAGAAAATTAACAAATAATATGCAAGTTACAAACCAACCTCTTTTCCTTTATTTAAAATATTCTTAGAAAATACTTTATAAAAATGTCTTCAACACAATAGATATGTGAAATGAAAATTGTAGCTTTAGAATATATATTAGCTATATATTAAAAAGTTGGTCAATTGATGTAGCTCCAAAAAAGCACAATGAAAAGGGTACCCCCAAGTCCTTTTCCTTAAGATTAAAGGGGTTTTTGTAGGAGCCCTCACCCATAGAATACTAAGAAGTTTATACATGGAGAACAAAGAAAACCAACTATAAAAACATAGGAAAGACTTAATAACCTTCCCATGCAAATGATGTCAACCAATTGGTAAGCTACTATAAAACGCCGCCAAAACAACAAACAACAAGAGATCATCCAAAAAAATTAAAAATTGAGAAACCAACAACCATGAAGATGTTAGAACATCTAAGGAAAGTCACAACTTCCAACCTTAGCCAATGCTCAAGATCTAGTGATTTCACTTTCTAATCTTCCAATTGACTTGTCACTAGCCACCACACCACTACCCTAACACCATCACAATTACCTAATTTTTCAAACTAGACAACAAGAATAATTTCAATATGTTGCATAGCCCAAGACAATACATCACTACCAAAGGAAGGAAAAGTACAAGCCATGGGTACCCTCCAATTTGCCTTGGATGTGGGACACCAAAAAATGTTTCACCACCAAATGTAAATATTGACAAAAAGAAAAGAAATCCTTCATATCACAATTTATCACCATCAACACCTCCTTCAAGGCACTACTCTCAATATCCATAGAAGGAGAAGCCATAGAATCTGCATGTTCAAAGCCTCATTGTCACCATCAAACACTAAGCTAAACTCTAATTTCACTTACTAGGGTATTAAAAGGAGCTCCACCCACTTACAACCTCGAAGGGTATGGTAGCTTCTAATTTAGAAGAAAAATATGCAATAATAGAAACCTAAGAACAAACATCACCATTATCCTCAATACTATCTAGACACAACACACTTTTAATTTACTCAAGGATAAACTATTAAAACACCCCAAAAAAATTTAAAGGATATGATTATTATATTTGTTTCAATGATGTGGATCTATGCCTACAAACAAAGGGCATTTATAGTCCATTTTATAAATCACAAAGATATAGGGCACTAAAAAGACCACCTAGAACCCCACACTACTACACCCAAGAATAACACACAACAAACACCCAAGCAACCAACAAATACCACACAAGAAGTAAATAAACACCTACAAAAGAGATTTCACACATCAACAACTAGCACCAAAAATCCCACAATTCACCATGAGAACAAGTGCCTTCCAAATCAAACAATAATGGTTGGCAAGCAACCTCCCACAACACCAATTCAAAACATAATTCCCACAACACTTTAGAGCATCAAGAAACCACAAAGCACAAGAATGCACGAGCCACCAAGCCAAACTAATCACAAGGTTCTGACCCACCAAAAGAGGATCAAGACCTTCTCAAGAGGTTGAACAATCAATTAAAGCATCAAAAAAGACAATTGTTCAATGTTCACATTAGCTACAAAATCAACAATAACATTACCGATCCAAAAATAATGAATAAATTAGATGTCCTCATCAAAATTTATACATACAACAAGCACTTCTTCTAAACTACAACACAACTTCCAATTGAGGCAATCAATTTTTTAAAACCTTGAATAACATTACTAGAATCACCTTCAATAATTAACTTTTTGCAACCCACCAATGTAACTAAGGAAAGGCTAGCCACAATATCTGACTCCACAACATTGTTACTTCTAGATCCAAGGAGGACCCACATTTGACAAAGGTCCCCATCAAATCTCTACGCACCATACTAGCTCCAACCAAACCCAAACTCCCTCAAGACCACATAAAATTTTAACTAAACAAATCCTTGAGGTAGAGATATTCATTCATTGAGGCAAGGGTACCCATCAAGCATTACAACGATTACATTGCTTAACCATTAGCCCATAAATAAGGGGATCCTTATCCTTAGTTGATTTTACCTTTACTCAAATTTGAGTATACTAATAAACACAAAAATGACAATTTTTTCAAAGCTTTTCCTTTCTTTCTAGACAAACTCACATATGCCCATAATGATTGATAAAGACATTTTATACAAAATATAGCATCACCAATGTATTCTATTACACCTTTCAATGAAGAACATATCATATTAAACTTTTGACTTGAAGACAAGAAAATTATGATTATTTGAATTTTTTTGAGTTAGGGGAGAAGACTAAATCAATGTGCAAGTTACCTTTGCAACCTTCAAGCTTCTAAAACAGTAAAATTTCTTAAAAGCTCTCTATACCTTTGTGGATGAGTTGTCTAATAAATATCTGATGGCCTTCGTGAAAAGCTACAAAAACAAAATGAAGATCCACTACTTCCAATCATTGCTCAAGTGTGGGCTTCTTTACAATGCCTCTCTAGTGGAGAAAAGCATAGAGTGTAATACATTTGAATTGATTATAAATGGGTTTGTCAACAAGATTATATGTATATGAATTCATGTTTTAATGGAGCAAATTATCAAGTTGGCAATTGTCAAGGAGGGAGGGTGTTTGGATTTAACAAGAAGTGAAGCAATTGTATAAAAGCTTAAATTGCACTCCCTTTCCATCAAATGCAAAAGAAATATATATATATATTACACTATGAATATTCACCTTCAGCTTAAACAAGCATATATCTAGGTAGGTTTGCTCTACATACCGTGTGATAGCTTTACAAATGGATAGACGATAAAACTACCATCTACAATTGGCAATGAAACATATAACACATAGCTTTACAACTCTATCGTATCTCACAAGTAAAATTAATGATCATATGTTACCTTTCATCTTCCAACCTCTTGAATATATTTAGTTGGAAATATTGTCATTGATGTCAAAGGTAGAATGAAGAGATTGTTGCATGGTATAATTGATTGTTGAAGATTGTTATTAATGTCAAAGGTTGAAAGAAATCGCTTAGAGTTGCAGACCATACATATTATGAATATGGGCGATCAAGTTAGAGTTTAAATTAAAGAATTAAACTAGTTTATTCAAGCATGTTGACTTCCACTATGGTGTCAAGATGTGAAGTTTGAACAAGAATTTAAACTTGGTAAATGGGTCAACTTTATCTTTAACACTAAGGGTTTGAAGATTTAATTTTACTTATTTATGGTAGAGGCTGACCTCTTAAGTTTGGTGCCAAGATCAAGTTTAAAATTTAAAATAAACTTTTGTTAGAGGTCGACCTCCCTCTAAATGGAGGGCTTCTATTTAATAAGACAAAGTGCCTTATTTATTTTCTTATGAAATGGTGCGATTAAGGAGAAGTAATGCAATTAATAAATGAAGAGTGGTGTGGCTTAAGTTGTGAAGAGGTGCATATAAATAAAGGTGCATCCTTCTGTAATAAAAATCTCCCTTTGTGAAAGGGCGTATCTATTTATGAAGTCGTACTCTTTAAAGGGACATTGAATGGTATAAAAGGAAAGGTGAGGAGAGCGGTTGAGAAGAAAAGTATGTACATCATTCAAGTATTCAAGTAGATCCAAAGAAAGAAAATATGAACTGTAATTCAGATTTATATTCGAATATATGAAGAGTAAAAGTAAAATCAATGCATTGAGCAATATATTTGTGGAAGCAATGCATCATTGTCATCAGAATTATGAGTGAATACATTGTAATTTTAAATCAGATTTGTAAAAGAAGTATTCAGATTTGTGAAAGGACAATGCATCAAATTTGTGATCAAAGTTGTGAGGGAAAGTATATCAACATGTAGATCTTGTGAAAACATATCATCCATTGAAAAATATGAAAGTCGGTGCCTATCAAAGAAGAAATTGGTGTCTCTTGCTAAGTTGGTACTCAATTGTGGGTATTGGTGTCTCCAGTGGGTTGGTGCTTACAAATTCTATAAGTGGGGATTGGCGTCCCCAATAAGTTGGTGCCTACAAAAGAAGACTTGTAAAGAGAAGTAGGTTGGTGCCTACAAAAAAATAATATATAAGCAATATTTTGCCATGGTTTTCTCCCATAAGAGTTTCCACGTAAATCTTGTGTTCTCCATGTATTCTTAATTGGTAGATCTTACATATGTAATATTATTGTACTTGATTAAAATTTTAAAAAGTAAAAGATTATATTATACCTATTTGCTCCCTCCTCTGCCCCGCTCCCTACCCCTACCCCTACCCCTACCCCTACCCCTACCCCTAGTATAATCGTGATCATCATTTATCATTCTCTGATAAATTCCCACTCCTAAGGTACAATATAGAATAGAAAGAAGTTTTATTTAATCTAACACTTTTGCATATACAGCACTGCAGTAAAAAATAATCTTCCCAAAAACGATTAATTTAAACTGCAAACTCCAATATTATTTGAAATTTGACTTCCTAAAAGAAGAAAATCGACTCTGATGTCGTCTATAATACTGATATATATTGCAAATCAAGTAGATGAAAAAACCTGATATCCAAGGGAAAGACCCGCCATGTGGGCTTTATAAGTTAAAAGGCAGTTGAATGCAAAGAAGATTTATGCTGCGATGCTCCACGATTTACTAAAAATATGAATTTCAAATTCAAATAACAAAAAACCCAAAATAAGTAAAATTGAAACAAGTCATAAAATATCATTTTATAAATTTTACAAAGCCCTAACTTTTTCTTTAAGGGAATACTTTTATTTGCAATTGACGAAAAAAGTAATAACTGTAATATCGAAGCTAGAGTGACTTCCAATTCAATCCTAAAACCATCTTCAAGCAAGTCTCCAATTTACTTTTTTGCAAAGAATTAGAAATCGCTGGTAGTCCAACAATGGTCTCTTTCAAGCTACTGTAATTTGAAATGCCTGCTTTCCTAGTGCCGTGCAAATACCTTCATCCCATTCACATCACAGGTTGTGGACTAGTCAACGTCGCTTAAAAATTGGCATTTTTCTGTCTAGGGCAATTCGATTCATCCAGCCACCAGTACAATGTTGGCGTTAAGCAGTAAGAGTAATAGTACTTTTCATGTTGATATTGGACAGTGAGGAACACAAGCAAAAACCAACCCCTTTTAACTTCTATTAGAAAAACAAAATTATCATATGTGACTTGCATAACCAAAGATATTATGCGGAATGATATTACAGCATTTTCACAGAACATATGTATTTAAAGACAAGTATATGCTGAAACCACTATCATCTGAGACGAAGCTTAGTACACATGCACAAAAGTGCAAGAAGCATTGTTTGTCAGGCAATTTTTAAGAATTGTGTATCATAAGCAAGAATATGTTCATTATGTTCATCTCTAGTTGTCACTCCATGTGCTTATTCTTACATACTAAATTGACCAACCAAATGTACTCAACATAATACTGCCTCATTGTTCAGAGAAAAAAATTCTGAAGACTATATCAATGGGCCCGATTCCAAAGTGACTTCAACTGGGATTACAATTGGATGTACCTACCACATATGTAATGGCACAAAACTGAGATCTGGCTCTTCAATGAATCTACTAACATTGCATTTTGGATAAAATATGAAAGTACAAAACTTCTCTATTGGTCTTACCCATTTATTCCCAAGAATTGGAACTACTTACTCAGGAGTTCATATCCCCATTCAGCTTAATAGGAGTCTATCAATGAAGTGCATGAAGCATCCCTATGCTCAACAAGACAGGAAAGAATGATTCAGCCAACTTGATGTATTTAACTATAGTGGGAGTCTATTGTTGCCCCTGAAAATAGCAGCTAATAAAGGGGGCCCATAAATTCCCATGTAAAGAATGATTTACGTCACATTTTCCTGGCAGCTGCTTTAAAAGAGTGTTTTATGTACAGTGTTGAAGGTGCAACCAGAATCAAATGTACACCAGAAAATAATGCACCAGCAATTAGAGGCATCTGCCTTGGATTTAGCATCCCCAGTCGATTTTCAAAAGTCACTCTTGAGATGAGCTGCCTGTAGCTTTCTTTGGAATTAAGAACAGAAAGCAGACCGGTATAAGAGTACACAAAGCTTGAACATAAATTCCAAGAGCAAGATTGTCAAATCTCTCCGATGAAATGTGCAGGGCTGAAGCTAGAACTGCTCCAAAGAATGAACTTACTGTGCTCCCAAAATTATTTATAGACATAAAAAGAGCAAACAGGGTACCCTCAATTCCAGGTGGGCATAGCCTCCCAGACAATACCAAAAAAGGCATCAACCTGTCAAAAATATTACCAGTCGACAAAGGAAATATCAGTAAATATTTATTTTCATTCCATTGCTAACAAGTTGGTGTTGTCTGAATTAACAAATAATACTATTGAAAGGGCAAAGTAGTGCAACTTTTCCGATAGCAAAGGAAAGGAATGCATACTTAAACTGATTTACTGCATCTGCAAGAGCCGACGTACAAAGAACAAAAGCTTTGTCTGATATACCAAGTGAAACATTGATGTGTGACACCAAGATGACATCAAGGAGTGTGAGAAAAGAAAGGCCGATATGAGTTGCCCTGGAGAAATCCACTTTTTAGTTCTCTGTCTGTCCGTGAATAGGTAAAACATTCTACTAAAAATTTAAGGAAACTAGAAGCCACAATTACTATTCAAGCAAAATCACATGCCATAGAAAGATTTTTTTATATATAGTATAGTGATGGTTTTATTGGGGCCCTCTCCCAGAAAAGAAGAAGTGAACAAATAACTGAAAGCCTACAAGGGATAACAACAAAGAAACACAAATCAAACAACGAGAAATGAACTAGCAAAAAACTAGCTAGCCATTTGATTTTTCTTTTCCTAAGGTCCCAAAGCCATCTGAGAGGAAGATTTGTTTCTAGATGAAGATTTTTATACGAAACTATAGTCAAGCCTCATCCTCCAAAACATCCTCTTCAAAGGAATCAATCACATTTTGGCAATTTCCCAACCCGAACATGGAAAGCAGAGCCAAAGAACCTGACAACCCAGAACAACTAGAGGAACAAGAGGCTCAACCAAGAGAGAAAATTCTTGGAAAAATAACTCCAAGCAAGGTATCCAAAGACAGCGATGACCACTGCTCGCACACAATGTGAGGAGACAACGGCCCCACTGCCATGGAAAGCAATGGAGACGAAAGAAAAACATCCAAAGAAGGAAACCCTTCAACAACATCCATAGGAAGCACAGAATAAGGGGGATCCAAAGTATCACCATGCACCACAAACAAGGGTTTGCTAACAGGAGGGAGTTCCCCACCTGGGGAAGGAGAAGCAAAGGGAATCAAAAATGGCTCCTGAGAAACAACAGTCTATGCCTCATTAACCAATAATTGGCAGGATTTAGCATCCTTCCACCAAAAAGCCTTACTCGACGATTTTTGCTTGACTCTTGTCCAAGCACCAGCCAAATGAACAAGATCGTAACAATTACAGCATCAAAAAGCCATCCTCTCATAATCCAGCTTTTGTTTTCAAATATGATCTTCCACTTAAAGCCAAATTTCAAAGGGCAAAACCTTCAAAATATCCACCTCTACTTGAATGCCAGCAAAGTAGGGTGGGAGAGAGCACCAGTCTCCAAAGAAAGAGATATGAAGGTCCTGAAAGTGTTACCAATAACCTGTAACAGGAGATAAGGTAGTCTAAACTCTAACCCATACAGGAAGCACTGAGAGAGACTCTAAAAGAGGATTTGCAGCAGGATACCAAGGTTAAATCAACAAAACAGCCTACCCACAAACTGCAGTCCATTCTCAAGATTATTTTACTTATCATTCAATGATTTACAAAAAGGAACAAATATGCCCTGTGCACAGGGATAAATATCAACAAACTTTGAAAGGAAGGACTTCCAGAACTGATAACCAAGCATGGAGATTTGGAACACTAGGTTAAATTTGCAGATTAAAGCCTTCACAACAAAATGGGTTTCTTTGGCGAAGACCTCCAGCCCCAAGACAAGCATAAAATCTCCTCCAATCACAAAATGGTGCAAACTAACTTCGCAGGACTGATACCATCAAGCCCCACCATACACAAGGATGAGTAGAAACAGAATCCAAAACCTTCACAGATGTAACAAGCACAGCTGCAAAGGAGTATTGCAAGGGAGACAAAGAGCCAGCAAAGTCCTCAATGCTTGGCCAAGGAGCAACTCCACCAATCACAGGATATATCTTTGAAACAAACAAAATTGAACTGCCAAGCATGACAGGAGTCATCTCAAGTAAAGCCAGAAATATTTGAAACAAGAAAGAAAAACGGCGGAATTGTGCTAGGGTTAATAGGGGAAAAACATTCATGAAAAACCAAAGCCATCAGGAGCATACCTTTCAAACTCTTTTTCAATTCTTGGTTGCTATACTAAGTTCTTTAAGATGTTAAGAATATTTGATTATTTATACATAGCTTATTGAGTTGTGTTTACTAAGCAACTTGAAGGCATCCCATTCAGCCTTTAAGCATTCCCAACAAAACAATCAAAGCCATAGATGCAAAACTCAAGAAAAACTCACAAGTTGGAATGGCTCATGAGCTACCCGCAGAATAAACACAACAATAAGTTATTGCAAAAAACTCAAGAGAAACTTGGGAAAAACTCAAACCTTAACTCATGATTTGCACTTAAAAAATTCAGTCTATTTTGCTAAGTTTGTTTAGCCCAATAAAGTGATCATTTTTCATCATTTTGGACTTTCTTTTTTTTATAAGTGGTGTTTGAGGGATGGTGTTGAAGAAGCAGCAAATGGGAGTGTACTCTACTCATACTCATGCTGTTGCTCAACATTGACTATGAGTGTCAACTCCTGCAAATCCACTGTCAGATTCAGTGAAAGAGAAAAGACATAACCAGCAATTCTTCAAGCCTCCCATCACTTCACTAACCTTATCACACAAATAATACTGATACCATGCCGATCATTCAAAACCTGTGCATGGAATCCTCAATCATGTATTATTATTACCTCAAGAATATGAACGACCGGTACCTGGCAAGTGGCAGCCATGGAAAAGCCAAGAAAGACAAGGAGAGCATTATGGAAGATAAAAGAGAGAACTGCAGGTCAAAAGGATCTCATTCAATGACAATGATATTATTGTATTGGGAAGCAAAAATACTAATGAACTTACAATCACCACCTGACAAAGTTATAAAGTCTTATCTGCCTATAATCAGTAACATGTTTCCTAAATTCAGTAGTATGAATGTTTCTGAAGAATTTTCCTACAAATTTTTGTTTTTAATGTTTGGAAAAATTTGCCAAATTATTGCCTAGTCCAAGTTTTTCGAACTATGATCAAAACCATGGCAAATTGCCTATAGAGATCTGACCTAGCATTACTTTTGTTTTGCTGCTACCAGTAAAAAGCTTCTAGTTTCAAAACTCATCCATCCATGCATTCCTTCAAGAGAAGATATTGATCACATTGCAAACAGAACTTTGAATTAAATTGTCTAGTCTTCTAATACCAATTCTAAATTGAAAAATTCAATCAATGAATTGTTTTGGATTGCAAATCCCATAAAACCAATTGAATCATTCTGGTGATGTATCTAATGGATTGAATAATTCACAGTTAGGAAACTATAATGGTTGCAAATAATATTTCAATCAATTCAGAGAAACTCAATCTATCTAGATGATAATCAAAATGAACTGCAAAAAGATCTTCCCCCAAAAAAAGTGAATATGAAGAACATTGTTTCCAAAATCATCCATCCATGTGTTCCTTCAAGAGATAATATCGATCACATTGCAAACAGAACATCTCCTACTAATTCTGAATAAAAAATTCAATCAATAGATTGGTTTGGATCACAAATCCCAAGAAACCAACTGAATCATTCTGGTGATGTATCTAATGAATTGAATGTTTTACAGTTAGGAAACTATAATGGTTACAATTAATATTTCAATCAATTCAGAGGAACACAATCTATCTAGTTGATGATCACAGTGAAATGCAAAAAGATCTTCCCCCAAAAAAGTTGATACAGAAATCATTGTTACCAAATCTATGTTTTGTCTCCAGCTCATTGAAACTCATGAAGTTTTATCAGCATACAGATCGAGAAATAATTGTTCAAAAGAAACTAGATAACTTAGAAATGAAAGGTTGCATTGATTGGAGCCCATTGACTTTAAGGGTAGAAGAAAGAGAATTTGTACTTATAGCTCAAGCTTGCTGAAATAATGTTCAAAAAGTAGAGAGTATTAATAAGTATAATCCTATATATCAAACTCAGAACATCTTTCTCCACTTTTTGTGCCATCTTTTATCCATTCTATGATATATCTCTATTGTATATCAAATGTATAGCAATCCATCACAAAGATTAAACTGTTTGAATGATTGGCATGCTCTGCCCCTCCATTTCCATCTGACAGACGTTTCTTCTTTCATTCCATTCAACAAGCTCAAAAAATCCAACCCTGGGTGTTAATGACCTCCTTCCAAGTGGGCAGTAATGACTCCCTCTGGAAGCTCAGGCTCAGCCAAACCTCAGATGATGAATAATTTCTGGGCGCCAATAGCTCAAGAAAAAGGCCAGACTTGCAAGGAAGAGGTTAATTTTTTCATCCCCCAATATGCCAATTGATCCATACCCATACTGAACATTCCATTTCCAAAAGCAAACAGACATTATCTCAGAAGACAAAAAGGAAAACTCGCCCCAAAGTCTCATTTACAATGTGGAGGAAATGGAGTAACACTTCAGATAAAAAGCCCTGACCTGCTTATTTATAGAAGCTTTCCCAAGAACAAAAACACTTAGGTTCTGTGTCCAAGAAAAATAGAAGCCAAGTACATTTGTTGATTTATTGATGATTGATCCAGAAAATATCTCAGGAACAGGTGCAATAGCTTGGGGTTACAAGAAACAAGATGCAATGGCTAATTCGACAATTGAATCAGAGTATGTTGCAGCATGGGCTGCTTTGAGAGTGGTGGTGCATCTTTGTAGGATTCTTGAAGAGTTTCATAATGGTTAGACTTAGAATGGTCCTACAATTATGAATATTCATAATCACAGTGCTATCAAAATTGTAACAAATTTTGTACTTCATGCAAAGACAAAACATATGGACATAAGTATCACTATCTGAAAATTTTCATAACACAAGATATTTGAACCTATTCAATGCCCCAAAGATGAACAAAGAGAAGGCATATTCACAAAGCCTTTGGATTGAGTCAAGAAATTCAGAGGAATTTTTGGAGTGAAGCAAAAATGAAAAAGAAACTGCAGGTAGACTTTGAATCACATGGGGAGTAGGTTAGCATTATTGATCCAAAGTATTATAGTTTTGATTTGTACATAAAACAAATTTTATTTGTTTTTGTGTGCACACGAAATGGATGGTGAAAATGTCAGTGCCAGGAATGAAATGCAAAAATGATTGACAAATCAAATGGATGGGAATTAGACAACCAGAAAATTATTTGATGAAAAGCTTTTCCTTTCAATCATCAAAATTTACATATTTATCAATATGAAAATGACTATTCAGTTCAACTTCTAGAAGGCTGTTCAGCTTTTAGTGTATCTAAGAAATATATTATCCTACTACACCTGGGATTATGTACAATAGTGTCACATGCCCCACGTAATCCACAGGGGTAATGGTAAACCATTTGTGTGTGTTGCACATTGGGCAACCTGTTTATGGCACCTCATTTGCTGGATATGAAGCTCTAGTCTTCTGCAAAAGGTTTTGCCTGAGTGATTAGCTGTTCCCTTCTACAGTTCTAAAATTTTCAAGAACCAAGATATTGAGTTTATAAATACTTGAGGTTGCTTTCTCAAGTCAAGTTAGCTGTCCACAGTGCTATATCACATTTTGATAGGATACTGCAACTTTTGCTATGAAATTTTTCACCACCATTTTCTGTGCTAATTGAAAACTCAGCATTACTTCTGAGTGATGAAATTTGCGATTTCACCATTTTCTATGCTTAGGAAAAACTTGGCATTACTTCTAAAGTGATGAAATTTGCAAAAGAAGGTTGTTCAACTTCTGCCTTTGTCACATCTATCTCTAGACTAATTACACCTGTGTGACCTGAAAATTGGATAACCCGGACTTATTGTGCCCATGAGTAAACCAAAAGTGTGTCAGCTACACCATCTAACCTGAAAACTAGATACCCCAAGCTGATTGCGCCCAAGAGTAACCCAAAAGTGTGTTGATCCATGGATTGAATACTAACTTTTTGTCAAGATTAACACTCTCAATTAAGACACATGTCGACACATAAAAAATTGCTTGAGGGAAAAAAACTATATCAAAAATTAAGGCATATAATGATCTTGCTCCATGCATACTCATCAAAAATCATTGTGTGCAATCTCAAGTGTTCAAGTGCTGAGCTAAACATTACTTGTTAAGATGCTATAGTGATAAGTAGCAATATGTTGTAATTTGAAATGTTGCAATGGCAAACCCTTAATGGACAATTTGAGAAATATCCAAGTACCATGCTTGAAGAGCTTGAAATTTGAATTGTGGCGTTCCCCTTTGTAAGATGAGAGCGGAGAGTCATTGCAAAGCCCCCCTTGGAAAGAGAATAGCATATTCGAGCATGTGTATAGAGATGCATAATTCAATGACACCCTCTTGGGTTTTCATCACAAGTCACCATTAAGCAACCCTTTCAATCTTCAACTTAATGGGAAGAAATTGTGAGCCACTCTTTCAAGTTTTCAACTTAAAACTCTAGTGCATAGCCTCAAATAATCTGTATTGAGCTGAATATCTGGCGGTCTTAGTGTGTTAATTATCAATATCCCAATCAAAATGGAAATTATAGGTACAAAAAGTCACTACTTCCATCAACACCATAGAGACTAAGTGCATAATTAATATTATCCTCCATGGTAATTAGGTGCAACTCCACAATTTTCATAGTAGGTTGTCACTCAATAGTACAAGTATCAATAGTATCTGCAATCCTAAGCTCATCACCAGCTGGATTGACAGCAATATCTACATCATGAGTAGACAAACTTGACGAGCTTTTGAACCAATGCTTGACAATATCTATAATGCTGAGCTCATTATCAACTGAATCAACAACATCTGCATTAGGAGTAGACATGCAATCATCAGAAAAAGTGGACTGAAGTCTCCTATAGAATTTTGACATTAGGCAAGCCACAGTTTGTTAGCTATCTAGAGTGATCTATCCATAAAAAATGCATATGCCTCATTGATTTGGTAGGCAGATTTCTAACATAACACTGTTTTGTAAAATGTGTGTTGACCACATAATAGACAAGGATGTAGATCAAAACGATAACAAGAGGTATGTCCTCGACATCCATAATGAAATCATGTTTGGACTTGATGGGTTTTAGTGCAAGCTGATTTTGATAGACTTGGTAACTTGTCAATTTCATACCAACAAGTGAAGACTCAACTTAATTATTGTTCTAAATACCTCTAGACACAAATTTGAAAGGTTTGGGATATTCTAGTACATAAAAATTCACAACACCTGTATACCCTAGACCAATTTGATGTTTGTTGGAAGATATCGTCTCCTACACAAGCACAACAAGTGAAGATTCAGCAATAGGACTGACAAGTATCTTATACATGATGGGTTCTAACAAAAACAGTTTTTGATTTAGACACACAACATTGTTCTATGACACAATAGGGGGCTAACACTTTTCTTCAAGGACTCTTTGTCTTTTCTTGTCTTATGAGTTGTCCTACTTGAAGAAGGAACATTAACACCTTTCTTCTTTATGACACCATTATGTGACACTAGAGGGGTCTTTAACATTTTTTTCAAGGACTTTTTGTCTTTACCAACCTTTTGAGTTGATCTGCTTAAAAAAGGAACATCATTGTTGATAGCATCTTTCTTCTTTGCTGACGCATTGGGTGCTGATCTTGTAATTGATATTGCAACCTATTCATTTCCTTCCACAACATCCTATTGATTGCAAAACTGTATAAACAAAGGCCTGTATTGTCGTCAACATTTTAATATTATCCATGCTTTTTGTTTGTTACAAGCATTAATTTGCATGGATAAGATGTCGTTGGCTTATAATGTGGACATGATTATCATGGAGTCCTCCATCCTTCCTCACATGATTGTTTTCCTCTCTTTAGGAAAGGAGTTTTGTCCCACAGGGTTTTCTCCTTTTCTCCGTTTGTGAGAGATTTTTTTTGCATTTGTACATGGGTACCTAAAATGGCATAGTAGCCATGACCCATCTTTGCATTCTTTGCATCTTTTTTGCATCATTTGCATAATAATCTTCTCCCCCTAAGGGGGAGGGGGGGGGAGACGCGGAGGGGGACGGGGTGCAGAGCTCTAATACCATGTAAGAGCTAAAGATTAGCTCAACACCCAAGACCAGCTGCAAAAACAATGAAAACCTTCTACAAGAGAGTATGCAAGAATATGAGCTTGCTTGATATTAAGACCTATCAAAATAATGATGACGTATGAAGTATGTTACATATGCGTACAATGACCTTCCTTATATAGGCAAGGTGAGGAATAGGATTGCACATGACTGTGACATGTGTCTTAATCCTATGACATGAAATGACTAACAAACTAACTACCTAGGAATCATGCAATAAAGCTAGATAAAATAAGTTCTAGAAAAGCCAACTAAGACTTATAGAAAGAATCTTATATCCTAAGTAAACTTAATCATGTTAATAAGTCACCTAATTACCTAGTGAGATAAATTACTAGGTACAAGACTGTATAAACAAAGGCCTGTATTGTTGTCAACATTTTAATATTATCCATGCATCTTGTTTGTTACAGGCATTAATTTGCATGGATAAGATGTTGTTGGCTTAGAATGTGGACATGATTACAAGATTCCACACACGTATGAGCCAATTCCATCAATAATGCTTGGAGACAATACAATTCACAACACCTAATGACTTTAGTTGTCAAATGGAGATGGATTGGTTCCTTATCACTCCAAAAGGTTTCCTTTTCTATTTATTTCCTAATCAATATACCAAACCTCTCGATATGTTTGTGCTTCCAATATACCCATTGATACTTGGAAGAAGCCCATCCTTCCAATATACCTGACACTACATGAAAGAGACTCTAAAGCACATGAGTCCAAAGAGGTGTGTGGCACTTAAGCAATATGTGAAAATGATTCGCCTTATCAATGACACTTGCATAGAAAGAAATCAGAACTTCTTTTAGTCAAGATTTATGTCTTATGATAGCAATGAATGGGTAACAAAGCTAAATGAAAATGAAGATTCCTTAGTTCCCCCTAGTGGTTTATAGGGAAAAAGCCACAAGATATTATTGAAGCTATGTTAAGCATTAGATTCAGTAGTTTGATCATGATGGCTTGACTCGTAAGCATGAACCAAATTCATCATGTATACCAAATGTTGTGATTTACTTTGGTTTGCAAAATTTGTTTATTTTTGAATTTTTTGACTTTAAAAACTGACTTATTGCTAGAAAAATCTAATGCCCCTGCTAAAAAAAGTGGAAAAATGTTTAAACATGACCTCTTAAATGAGTTTTTCCCTCACCATTTTAAAACACCCACTAAATATAAACATTTGATTCTGAATTAAAATATCTCCCAAGCTAATAAAAATGACTCATTTTGAACATTGATTTTAAACAAAATAATGCAATTTTAGAAGACTAGCCTCTATTGAAAATAATGAATTAAAAAGACCCCACTAAAATCACTTAGATTGTGGCTTATTTGAAAACCTAAAATTCTAGAAACTAAGGAATGTAAAAATTTCATTATTTGCAGCCCTAAAACCAAAGATCTCAAAACCTAAATTCCCAACCAAAAAAAAGAATTTGAATAGCATACGCTATTGCAGCACTGCTTCAATAGGAAAACGATTGTGGAAACAATTTCAAACAAAAAATGAACCCGATATCAATATGCAGCTGTGATGGAACTAGCAGAGATAGCTGAGGAATTTGGCAACAGAAGAGCGACCAGCTTATAGGAATGTGTGAGCATCAAGCAAAACACATAGGAGAACCATGTGAAATAAGGTTGAGGAGCTACAAAGAGTTTGTAGAAACGACATCAACATCATCTGAAACAACTTCAGCACATTGCCAAGTGTGACCAATTTGCAGGGACTATGTTAATAGTTTCTTGAACATCCACTCAAAATGGGAGCCAACAATGGAAAAAACGAGGGCCTCTGTTGCCAATGATCAGAGAATCTTTCATGTCTTTGTGCAGCCTTACGAGCAATGAACCAAAACCAGAAACCTTCATGAGCTGCCTTTATGTTAATTCTCTGTTTTTGAATTGCTTGTTGTGCACAAGCTTAGTCATGGACTTATTTATCTTTGCAATGGCAAATACTAATCATCAAGTAACAAGGCATAGATGTATCAGTTATTCCACGAAGCATTTGAAGTGTTTCAGAAATTAATAGCAAACACAGTTTGTGGGTGTGGTGGAAAATTACAATAATGGATGTGGTTTCTGCTTCCTAGACATGAGTTTCAGGGAAATGGATGCATGTTTTGTTGGTTTGAATGCCAAATAGCTAACAACAATAGTGATGCAAATAAATAAACACTAACTGTATTTCACATAAGACACAAATACAGATTTAAGGAAAATTCCATTGGAAATCCAAGAGAAGAATGGAGGATGAATAACTTGCTCCCATACCAATGTCAGGCCTGAGAATGAAATACAAAAAAGATAGACAAATGAAATGGACAAGAATTATACAACCAAAAAAATAGTCCATTCAATCAAAATGTAATATTAATCAATATGAAAATGATTGTTCAGTTCATCTTCTAGATGACTGTTCAACTTCTAGTGTATCTAGGAAATAATAAATATATTATCCTACTACACCTGGATTATGTACAATCGTGTTATAGAAAGGTCATTCACCTAATTTTTGCCTTTAGTGTATAAGAGGTTTGTTTTGTACATGTTGACGTGGTTTTTGAGACCCACCAACACGTAACAAAGTTTCCAAACGGACACCCTATTCTCTCTTGAACAAAGTATTCAGCGTGCTAAGATTGCAAGTGAGATCACGCTTTCAACTCCAAGGTTCCATAATGCGAATAGACCCAGTTTGGTTGATGTGTATTTGCTGTGTTCTTACGAGGGGACTTACGTAATTGTTCAGAATGCGTGTAGTAACAACCAATATATGCTTTTTGAAAGGGATTTTTGTGCGAAATGATTTGGCTTTAGGGTGCAAGTTTCCTAAAACTAACCAAAATTATGCGGAATTTGAATGGCTGCAGAGATTTCTAAAATTTAAAATCTAGTCTAAATGCAAAGGATGTTATGCTTCAACTTCAATGAACTTCAAACAAACCTTGCCTAGCCTCCTATGGGACAGCTTCAACAAAGTAAGTGCAATCTTCAAAGGATAAAAATGATGTTCAAATCATGATTCAATAGTGCAACTACCATCACAACGATGCATAACTACACACGAACCTTGATTGAAGTTAAGTGCAAAATGTCCAATTGACCACGCAAGACGAGCTTACCATCAGCAAGATCGTTAGTGGTATGGATAAAGAAGCTCACTTACATCAAACATAAGCATCCATGTCTAACTATTAGCATGAAATTAAATTCTAGTTGAAGTCAAAGGAAGAAGAAACCTCACGAACTACTCAAAACAAAGTTTAAATCCACCATCAATGAAATGCTTTATTATGAATAGCTTTTGTGACAATTTCTTACAAAATTCTCAAAGGGAGAATTCCCCTTCTTCTTCAACAATGCAAATGAAAACTATTCTAACTCAAATTTCTACTCTCTATTCTGTTTCAAATCCACTATACTGACTATTGCTACTACTATCACTACTAGAGTACAAATGAGGGGGACTCCCCCTTATATAGCTGGCCAGTCCCAACCGACGGTCCAGATTGAATTACAATGGAGGGCTCAGATTGAGCCACCTCAGCCCTAGACGAGTTTGCCCTAAAAACTAACAGAAGGTGGAGGAGTGGCGTCATAAATGCTCCCAAAATAGCAGATTCCTCCTTTGACCACCATGAGCAATTAATGCCCACTACCCTTCTAGAAGATTCTCGTCCATGACCCGGATTCCTTTGCTCTTCTCTCTGACCGCGTACGCTATGAATCGTGCCAGCACTGCGTCGACCTCCTCAGAAATTGATGGAGTAAGATTCAGCTGATACTCTAAGATGGCCACCATTTGCTCGTGCTTTTCACAAGATTTTCCCCAAGTCTCATAGAATCTTGCGTGCTCTGAATGATTGTTGAAAACGTGGAGATGTTTTCAAAATCCAACTGGGAAAACGTCCTCATCTCATAAAAGAATGGCTGCAACCTTGCTTTTAGTCCTTCTGCATCTACCTCCTCATGAGTTAGCCTCCTTGCGAACACTGCCTCCAACGTGTTGAGGGTACTCTCGTGAATATTCCTCATAGCCTTTCTGATCCCGGAGGACTCCATAGCTGCAGTGTCAAAGAAACTCTTCCCAGTGAACGCCGCTGAATGCCATCCACGAAAATCATACCTATCACCCGCCTGGATTACTCCTTCATTCACCAAAGTCTGCGTGGGCACACGCATCAAAACAGCAAGACGAGGGATAGTTTTATCCTGAAAAATGTGGGTGTCTCCCCAAGCTTGTTCGACATTATCCAGGCGCGAAAGAATACCAGAGGCATTTTGAAATGCTGAGACAAGATCCGCCATAAACTTTTCAGCCTCAGTACGGACACCATTTATCCACTTATCTCCTTCTCGTACAGCCCTCTTCACTTCTTCAAGGCCGCTGATCGGCTCTCGTGGCAACTCTGGTGGAAGCTCTGCCGCTGGATTACCTTGAGCAACAGGATGTGCGAGATGTTGCACATACTCAACCAACGCCTTGTGCTCTTTCTTCAATCTCTTGTACTTTCCTTCCTTCTTCACTAGCCTATCCTTCAATGCCTGAAATGAACTTTCGGCTTCTTCCACTACTTGCGCTCCGGAAGGACGTCCCAACCCAACTGTGGTGATCGTGTAGTTCTCCGGCACTGCATTACTCAAATCATGGTCTTCCCTTGGGACAGCGATATGAAGGCTGCGGGACCCTGCCTCATTAGTTTCCATCCTTGTATATTTTCTTGCCCTCTTCCGCTTAGGCGACTTGCTTGTTCTGTTTAGGAGTTCTTCCATTTCAACTGCCAGGTCCGCATCATCATCTTGGTCTCTTCTGATCGCCTGTGAGAGCCAATTACGCTGAATATCATAAATGATGAGGGTCGTTTTTCAGCTTGCTCTCCACTTCCCTAACTTCCTCTCGAAAGCGCATTCTCCTGCTAGCCTCCAATTATTTCAACGCTTTTGATCGCCCCTCATGAGTCCTTCCAACATCTTCCCCTCTCCAAAGGAAAAATCGGCGGGTGTCCACATTCTCTTCCCCTTCATCCGGGCTTACTAGCACCTTTAGGATCACACACTCAGTACTCCATTTTGGCATTGGTTGGTTTATTCTCCAACCTCTGGCTCTTCATTTCTCTGAGCTCTCTGGTCTGCGAATAATGAGACTTCACGCACACTAGAAGAATGAGTCACCAACTGAGTGGATGTTGTGTCCTCCAACCCTTGAGGCTCCGGCTGAACGGGCTCCCTTCTAGATTCTAGACCTCGCGTGATCTGTTTCTTTCTCTTTGCTAACACCGGTGGCCTTTTATCACCCATGAGGTCATATGTGAGGGCAACTGACCTTCTCCTTAATCTATTAACACGCTCATCTACCCAAGCCCTTGTAAAGGTCAAGACGGGAATAGACAAGGTGTCTAAATCCGCGATCTCCGGCACGGCCCAATCTACTGGTGGAATTGGTGTGTTCTTTACTGCTTCATAGTCTGGGTGAGTTACTCTAGTATCCTCCTCAACTTGATCCGGCACCTGGATCACTTCACACTCTCTAATCAACTTGAGCGACAGTCTTGAAAACATTCTTTTTCTGATTTCATCCTCACTTCCAGCATTCGCCCAAAAATCTTCCAGGTGGGCTTTGTGCCTGTAATCCACACCTTGCACCGTCCCAATCTTTCCCCGAGGATCGAAATCCTACCGGCTGGTATGAAGAGTCAGCTTGTAGAATTTCAGTTCATCTTCGGCCTCCTTGGCTGCCTGCAGAGTAGGGCATTCTTCAAGCGAGTTTCCCAATACAATGGGAAAGTGCAAGCCTCCCTTCTTCTTTCTCTTAATGATTTTGTCGTAGGCCACCAATTGCCTAGACAACTCAAGCAATATCATCCTGTTAGTTGGATACCTTGGCAATTTATAGACATATGAATCGTATCCTGGCAGCC